>JADRCH010000184.1:4978103-5023006 GCA_019843965.1 Rhynchomys soricoides
ACCACAACCACCACCATCACCACCACCACCACCACCACCATCACCATCACCACCATCACCATCACCACAACCACCACCATCACCACAACCACCACCATCACCATCACTACCACTGCCACATACATTATCACCATCAACCATCATTACTACTACCACCAACACTTTTACTTCTACTACCACTACTACTGCTACTACCTGCATTGCTAGACATTTGCTCAGAGAGACAAATTACTAGCACCTATACTACTTTAGTTTCTTCATTTAAGATTATCTTGTAAACTTTTTTCCTCTCCTCATACCAATTCCTAGCGGAGAGAAGGCCAGGACTAAAATAAATAAAGACCATAAAGAGAATAGGTCTCCATGAAAAAATGTTCACAATGTAACAGAATACAACAGTGTTGGCACAGCGTTAACCTAGCCTCAACCAGGAATCAAATACTGACCAATCCCTTGTTTGATGGTCTGTCTTCCTGCTGGAAGTTCCCCCTCTCTATTTTCAGGGATTTCATCTAAGGTCCCTCTCTTGTTGTCCTGAGAGTCTCTCACCTCCCAGGTCTCTGGTGCATTCTGGAGAGAACCCCCAACCTCTTACATCCCGAAGTTGCCTGTTTCCATTCTTTCTGCTGTCCCTCAGGGCTTCAGTCGTTTTCCCTCACCCAATACCAGATCAGGTCCCCCTCTCCCCACAACCCCCTGCCTACTTTCCCTTCCAGGTCCCTCCCTTCCTCCTCACTTGTGATTGCTTTCTTCTCCTTCCCAAGTGGGACTGAGGAGTCCTCCCTTGGTCCCTTCAGCTTGTTGACCTTTTTGAGTTCTGTGGACTATATTTTAGTTATTCTGTCATATATGTATAATCTCCACTTATTAGTGAGTATATAGCATATACAATACATGTTCTTTGGGTCTGAGTTACCTCACTCATGATGATATTTTCTAGTTCCATCCATTTGCTTGCAAAACTCAGGATGGAGTTGTTCTTAATAGCTGAGTAGTATTCCATCCTGTAAATGAACCACCCGCCATCAAAACTCTGACCCATAATTGTTCCTGTCTGAAAGAACTACAGAAATGGTAATGGAGAGGAGCCTGAGGAAAAAAAGAAAGTCCAGAAACAGGCCCAAAGTGGGATCCTGCTCAACGGGAGGTCCCAAGGCCTGACACTATTACTGAGGCTATAGAGCTCTCACAAAAAGAGACCTATCATGACTTCATTTCTAAAGACCTAACAAGCAGCTCAAAGAGTCAGATGCAGATATTTGCACCCAACCAATGGACAGCAGCTGCTGACCTCTGTGGTTGAATTAGGGAATGGCTGAAAGAAGCTGAGAAGGAGGGCAACCCTGTAGGAGGACCAGCAGTCTCAATAACCCTGGACTTCCGAGATCTCTCAGACACTGGACCACCAAACAGTCAGCATACACCAGCTGATATGAGGTCCCCAACACATATACAGCAGAGGACTTCCGAGTCTGGGTTCTATCAGAGATGATGCACCTAACCCTCAAGAGACTGGAGGCCCCAGAGAGTTTAGAAGTCAGGTGGGTTGGGGGTTCGGGGTAGAGACATTCTGGTGGAGACAGGGGGGTGGAGAGGAGGTATAGGATGAGAAACAGTCAGAGAGTGCATGGGGGTATAAAAATCTGGAGTGTGAAAAAATAAATTAATGAATTAAAAGTTTTAAAATAAAAAAATGGAAAAATTCTGACCAATCAAAATGACGTACTTTGCATTATGGAAATCACATAGTAGGTCACCCACTTGTAGCCTTTTTTCCTCATATTGGTGGTTCTGATATTTCCAAGCTTGTTGTAATTTTGAAATCTGTTAAACAAACTACCTTATTCTACTTTGGTTCAATGACCAAATATTTTTAACAACTTTCCAATGGTCCATGACCATGTTTGATACAATTTCTGCCCTAAAGTAAAGCTAACAGATACAGAGAAACAACAAATAAATGATTATTTAATTAACTAATACATAGAAAATATCATACTATCTTTCTGTTGTTAAGTCATATAGTAAGGATGCCAGAAAAAATAAAAGGCAACAAGTGTTAAAATTATTTTTTAGGTGGGCATGAGACATGGCTCCTCATGCTGAATTCCAAAGAAAGCTAATTCTAACTCATTATGTAAATGGCAAAGCCCAGCGTGGTAGTTCACATCTGTAATACCAGTACCAGAGGCTGAGGTAGCAGGCTTGCCAAAATTTCAAGTCCATCATAAACTGTACTGTGAGCGCCAGGTTACCTTGTTGTTTGCTTTCAAACAAACAACAATCACAGCAATAACAAGTCCTCAATGTCAGATTTACAAAGTCCAAATAATTTCCGGTGTGATACTGTGTTTCTATGGTCATGGTCACTGTGGCTTTGGAAAAAAAATTACAATTGTGGAAACACTTTTTGCTTATCTTCCATATTTCACACATATATTTAAAATAAAAATAGATGTAAGGGTGATAGAGAAAACTATGATCTCATCTTTAAGGAACTCAAAATGTACAGAAATTGGTGTACTTAAATATCTGCCTAGGATCTCAGGTATGTTCTTTGTGATTATCATTATTTCTATAAGTTTTATGAAAATGAAAGAATGCAGGATGATCTGAAATTATTTACTTAAGGATCTGACATCACAACACCAGGAAGGTTCTAAGTAAGAGCTAATTCACTTTTTGTATGTAAGAAAATTTGAATTAAATTAACTGGTTGTACCTGCTTGATGATCAAAAGTGATAGGAGAACTTTGTAAAACTACAAATGAAGGAAAAGGAGAGAGAGAGAGAGAGAGAGAGAGAGAGAGAGAGAGAAGATGAGAGAAGATGGGGATATGGAGAGAGGGAGGATGGGAGGGAGGAAGGAAAGGTTAGGAAAGACCGTGCCTACTTCCACGAACTTCCAATTTGAACCCTAATGATGATCATTTCTTTCAGTTTTAAGAGTGTTCATGGTGGTCACCCCACCACTGCTTCCAATAAGCCACTTCTGAGATGGTAGATACCATGTTTTATGGAATGTCTATCTTCCACAATTAAAACAACTCATTTACATTCCTTTCAGCTGTTAGAAATCTAATTTAGACATAAGTCAAAATAAACATACTTTTCAGAAACTTTCATAAAAACATATGCTTACTTTTATATTTTCATCTCTTTTCTGAGTTTTCCAAACTAGTAACATATGGTGGGATTATCACAAAAGTTCCTGGAACAAAAGACTCCCTTCAAGAGCATTCCACATACTCCTTGGTGTAATAAACAAGACACAACTAAAGCAGAGTGTCAAAGTGTTTGATTGCATGGACAAGTATGTTCTTAAGACTCATTGTTATTATTCATGACATGATTTCTTGAATGCAGATAATTGCCAGTTAAGGCGATTAATATTTATGCCATTAAAATACAACCCTAAATGCACAGCACTAATGGTTCATTTTGAATAACAAATTCTGTGCTGTTATCATGGTGCTTCCTATAAGTAGAATGCTATTGTGAAAGAATGTTAATTCTCTCCCTCGCTCTCTCTCTCTCTCTCTCTCTCTCTCCCTCCTTCCCTCCCTCCTTCCCTCCCCCTCTTTATTTCTATCTTCCCCCTCCCCTCCACAGTGCTAGAGAGACACCTGTTTTCGCAATAATCTCTCACTGTTGCTGTCTTCTTTTTCCTAATTCTGTTCTTCTAACTCTTCCAAATAATGAGACACTGATGAGGTACATAAAATCACATTAGCCTTAATCAACCTTTAACATTCTTAAAATGGGAAAGAATTACAAACAATTGAAAGGAAAATAAGTTTCATATTATTTTTATCCAATCTTATTTGATTTTTAATCTGAATCTCATCAATATCAACCTATAATCTTCAGTAGAGCAAAACCATCTTTCTGATTTGCAAAACATAACCATGTACTGTTGATTATTTTTGGTTCATTTGTTTGCTTTTTAACGTAAGGATTTTGGTGAGATATGAGTGATGTATTACTTGTGTAGAGAAACATAGAATAAAGATCAGCATCTTAAGGGCTTGTTCACAGGCTGTGATCCTCACTCATAGCTAGGGACACCTTTGGGATTTGACAGCTTTTAATGTTTCCCCAGTGACTGAAGTTTTTAGAATATTGTCATCTTTTATTCTTATCTGCAACTTAGAGTATGTTCTTAAAGAAACATATATATGTGTGTGTTTGCATGTGAGTGTGTGCATATGTAGTAAATTATAGTGAATATATATATATATGTATATATATATATATATATATATATATATATATTTTGCTCATCTTCAAACTTGCTTCACTGTGAATTTAGTAAGCAATAAACAAGGATTCTTCAACTGATGTTCTAACCAAGTAAACTTAATTAATTATAATCAAAAGTTATTTAGTAAAAGGTATACATATTGAATGATATATTTCCCTAATAGAATGTATCTGTGTAATCATAAATCATTTTATGAAAGCATTTAGTTTTAATATGTCAGAAGTAAAGTATTGCTCATGATTATTAGAATAGTACACAGTATGTACCAAAGACAGGCTGATTAATCTCAGACTCCCTTTTTGTGATAGGTAAAAATAAGCAAAGCATCATAGTTTAAGTTCTAAAAAAGATCTTGAAATAGAAATTTATCCAAGAAACTAGCAAAGCAAAAATGAGCAAGCAGCATCATTACAGTGGATCAACATGCGAGTTAGAAAACAAAAACAGCAACAAAAACTTCTGAAGTATTTGTTTACTTTATTAGATGATTAATGCCATTCAAGAGAAGATGCTGGGCACTGAAATTATACAAAACAAGAAGATGTGGCATCTGGCCTTGATCACAAACTCACTGAAGTTTCTATTTACAGTGTGTGTGTGTGTGTGTGTGTGTATGTGTGTTTGTGTTTATGTGTGTCTGATTATTTGTTTTTGTGTATCTTTCTATGTTTGTGTCTATGTGTGTGTGTTATATACTAAAATGGAAATTTATTCAAAATGAGATCACACCAGAAAACAAAAGAGATTTTGGACAGAAAATAAAGAGATTTAGAAATACATGGGGACATAGGTTATTTTTAAGATCCTTCAAAATAAGATGTTTTTGAGTATGCAAGGGGAGTGTTAATATTGAGTGACACAAACAAGCACCTTTTATTTGTTTTGCATATTTTCACAATGGAAAATTGCAGATAGATGCCAGGAAAATTTCAGATCATAAAGTACAATTTCACCACTAACATTTTAGTCACTACAGGAAAGGAAGCTAATTTAAGAACAACATATTTAGTGAAGTAAATGATAGATGTACTAGATTACAGACTGGACCTGGGAAAAGACACTGTAGTTCACACATATGTACAGCTTCTAGCTGCAGGTAACACTAGCCTTGTGAGAGCCCTGGGTACTTCTGGAATATTAGACAATACATATGAAGCCCAATGATACTTAAATTTAAATAACATAAAACTGTGAGGGATTGTGAGTGTAGAGTTAGCTGATTTGTCCAATGTGACCCTTCCCATGATCTTACATCTAACACATGGTGTGGTGCTTGGCTGTCAGTCCTGTCCACACTGATAGGTCTGCTCCTGGGACATAGCATTGCTTAGTGATAAATAAGTGTTTCTGGGCATGAGGAAAGCTGGCTAGAAGTTGGGAAAGGTGAAGAGCAAACACAGTTTGGGCTTGTTTGTTTTCTTTTCTTCCTTTATTAATGACTTGATTGATGTGAAGAAAGTGGGTGGCAATCAAATCTGCAGATGGTGTGACACAGGGATTAGTCTGGAAACATCTGAACCAGCTAGGCCAGAACATCGAGATTCAGTCAAATGCGATAATTAGACTGCAACACTGGTAAGAGAGACCTGAGGGCATTTAAATGGGTGAAACAATTAAGCAGGAGAGGAAAATGCCAGAGGTACAGAAGTGCTCGAGGCACCCTGAGTTCAAAGAGAAACTACTGAACACTGTTGTGTAAATTGGGATTCAGTATTCAATTTTCAAACGTGATGATTTTGTCACTTATTCTTATATATTGAAATAGGAGGGAGTCTTACATTCTGTGGGAGCAACACACACACACACACACATACACACACACACACACACACACACACACACACACACACACATATCACCTGCATGGTAAGTAGGTGGAAGTTACTAATACCAGAAAGCATGATGTTCAAACTTTGGGCATCATGGACTGAAGTTTTAAAATAAGTGCTTTATGCTTTTTATTAAAAAAATGCAGAGAGATTTTAGGACAAAGAGCTCTGATTAGCTTAATTTAACAGTTTTTCTAGCCCAAAGCAAGCACATTCATATGCTTGTTAATTTGTGTGGCTAAATTGAAGTGAATAATTTGTGGTAGAATGGCAGAATATTAATTGACTAAGTTGTCCTCCCAGGAGGCCTCAGGCATTTCAAAGAGTGGTTAAGAGTTGCCTAGATTCTGATAGCCTGAATTTTGTATCTAATTTGTTCCACTACCCAGTTTATTTACCTAGAATAAAAGAAAATGGCAAAAATTTCAATTAATTAATAAAGTTTGTGGCTGCTGTAGAGGACAGGAAGTATGCCATCCCAAGTTGCATATGGGTTACTTGGAGGTAAATACAATGTGAAAACAGATCTTGGACCAGCTCTCCCCCTTCCTCTTTCTGCTGGAAACAAGAGTGTTTAGTCTCTGGAAACTGTCCGAATCAGGCCAAACAGATCCATAGACTACAGCTTTACATTTCTGGCACTATAAAATAAATAATTAAAATGAGATTGCTTTTTAAAAATTGGATTTGTTTATGGCCTTACCCCAAAATAGTGAGAGAATGTAATTTTTACCATTGTACCTGTGAATGTTTATAGAAGTTTATAGAAAGTTTATAGAGTCTTAAAGTTTATAGAAATCCATTAGATAAGACAAAATTGTAAGTAGATTTAGATGTCAGGCAGTGTAGCTGCTTCTGTACTGTGGGGAAGTTGACTGAGTCGAGGGTTGTCTACACTTTCATTATGACAGGAGTTTTGGAAGGACCACTCCATCATGGAATGGAAATAGTAACAGGAAATTATCCTTACTATCTAGTAACTAATAAATATTTCTCCTGTATACCACCTATGTAGGGTAAGCAATGATGGGGAAGTCAGAATGTTAAATGGGGCTGCAATGCGCACTTACCTCAGAGAACATTCCTTATGGAAAAATTTGTGGCTATGGCAGTGGACTCAACAGTGAAAGAGTAGAATGCAATGGCCAACCAAAATTAGCAAAGATCAGTACCACAAGGATTCATCGTGGGCATCATATGGTTAATTCTGACATATAAAGTGGCTCAATTTAATTATTTAGGACTCTATACTACTGACTAATGAGGATTGTCCTCATGTGAAAATGGAAATCACATGAAGGAACTTGTAGCAGGTCAGAGGACTTCCCCAGAATGGACTCCTCCACAGCACATTGTCAGACACAGCTGGTTCATCGCTGCCATGACTGCTGCACAATAGATATCTATTGTGAGCAATAGATAGGACTTTTCTATCTATTTTGGAATAACCTACAAATTCTTTCAACAATGTCTCAAGCCCTCTACCCATGTTTCCCCATGGCTGTCTTTCCATGGTTATTGGTCCTCAAGCTGAAATTTCAATTCTTACATCTTAACACAGTTTTGGTTTTGGCAGAATAATTGTAATTTACATCAACTACTGTGTTAGCCCAAGATTGACAAACCTTTAAGAATCTTCCCTCCCTTTCCAGCTGTAGGTAGATTTGTGATGTACTTACTAAAAGACTTCTCTCTTGTAAAGCTGTCATATATATCCAGAACCCCTGCCAATGGTGTGAAAATAAATATAGAAAACAACAACAGAAGCAACAACAACAAATAAACAACAACAACAACAACAACAAAACCCTTGCAAACAAAAAACGTTCTTGCTGGCAGCACATAGCAACTTGGCAAATACCTACTATTTAGTAAGTTTATTTGTTTGTTTACTTCCAATATAATGTTTTATTGATTATTTTGGGAATTTCACTTAATGCACCCCAATCACACTCATTTCCTAGTCCTCACTGGTCTACAGCCCCACCCTTGTGACCTTTCCCAAGCGGAATAAGGGAAAAAAAATGGAAAATGGAAATACATACATACATATATATATATATATAATCAACACACACACACACACACACAAACACACCCCAATTCCTATGTCTGTTGCTTCTGAATTCACTGGAGTGTAGTTAATCTCTCAGTGACCTGCCCCTTATCAGCTATCTTGTCATGGTTTTTAAAACTTAGGAAATCTATACTTACCATGACATTGTTAATTCACTGTTAACATCTTTTGGAACGAACTGTACAATGATGTTTTTCCCATATTTCCCAATTTGAGCATGCTATTTGGGACATATGTGTATTGAAGTCTCTGTGACTAGGGCTTCTAATTAGTATTATCTGAACCACACACTCCATATCTATGGTCATATGAGGAAACAGTAGTTTATCTTTTGACCTCAATAGTGTCTTTCCTGTAATCTCAAGTCTTCTTGTTGCCCTTCTTTCTGCTGATTTACATTTCTCTTAGATTTCCCAGAATTATTCCCACTGCAGACTGAGCCTCAGGCCCAGTTCTATTACTTTATAAATCTGCCAATACACTTTCTCTTAATCATACACTTTGAGTCATTTTGTACATTTGGAGTAAATTTCCAGAAAGTTGATGTCCCCAAATGGTGGCTGTGATACAGAATGTTGTGGAACCTTCAGAAGGTACACCCTCATTGAAGGAAGTAAATAAATATTGGCTAGTCTGCTATTTGATAGCTTGGACCCATTTTCTATCTGCTACATACTTGTGATTGCAATTGAAGCATAACCAGTTGACTCAAGCTCCTGATATCAGGCTGCCTCTGCCATGATGGATTGTATCCATCCTTCAACTGTGTGCCAAATGAAGCTTGTCCTCCCGAAAGTTGATTGTTAGGTCACATATTTGATCATATCAGTGAGCACAGTAATATACGGGGCAAGTTTTCCAGATAATAATCTAAAGGGTCATACATGTTTTCTGGGCTGGACAGTTTTATGTCAGCTTTGTTTGACATAGCTACAGTCATCAGATAATGGAGAGTTTCAACTAAGAAAATGCCTTTACCTCATGACCTGGCTGAGCTGTAGGGAAAAATCTCTTATAAATATCATCAATTAAAAAAGCCAATGGCCAATGAGCTGAGGCAGGAATTGGAAGATGAGGTAAATGTGTGTGTGTGTGTGTGTGTGTGTGTGTGTGTGTGTGTGTATAAATTAAGGAAGCCTGGCTATCATTGGATAATTCTCACTTATATTAACTTTTAATTCATATTTTATATTCACTTTTAATTCTTTAATAAGTTTTTACACTACTCCAAAAAAAAAAAAAACCAAAACCAAACATTAAATACTTGTCTACATTAACAGATGGAAAGACATAGCTGTAAAGTGACAGTCCACCTCAAAATTCTGTGTTCACTTGTAATACCTCCCACTACAGGACAGGGATGGTGTTCTAGAGTCCTAGTGCTCCCCTTGCCTTAAACTAATAAAGTCTGTCTATGACCAGTGCTCACTAACTGTAAAAAGACCAGTTGTGATCGATGATTGTCAGTAGGAATCCCCAAGCACGTGAGGACTGGTTGGTTTAGTTGACTGGATTAGCTGTCCTCGTTTTTCTCGCATTCATCCTCTTCTATCTTCTTATTTTTAGTTTTTTTTCTTAAGATATCATCATTCAATTCTTTTCTTTGATTACAGAGTGTACCCATATTTCCATATAGTGAGAGATTACTCTTTCCCTTTGGCATCGAATGAAACTCCAAATGTAATATAAATCTGTTCTATTTAATTTATTCTTGTAATCAGTGTTCTGTTTTGGTACCAGTTTACAGAAAGTCATGATACATAATCATTTTTTTCCTCCACTTCATCCTTGATTTTTACAATAAACAATATAAGGATGGAATTTGCCTTTTCTCCTCAACCCTCCTCCACTATCTTACTTTATTTTTTTAAAATAGAGAATTTTTTAACACAAAGCTATTAAAATAATTTTAAATACAGACATTTTTTAAAATACAGAATTAGAACTCTGGTCTTGCTATCATGGTCAGAGCCGCAAACTGGCTGTCACATGTTATTCTCCTGCCTCTTGTACTACCATGGCTGCTTACATTTTATTTATTTATTTATTTTTTCTTAACCTTGGCCATATTGGATATCTAGGGTATCTTAGGTAGTTTTATGGCAACTTGACACCAGTTGTAATTATGTGAGAGAAAAGAACTTCAGCTGAGAAATTGTATCCATAACATCTGGCTGTAGTATGGCAGGTAGGGCATTTTATTAATTAATGATTTTTGAGACTTATGATTCATACCACCCCTGATATGGTGGCCCTGAGTTCTATAAGAAAATAAGATAAGCAAACAATCTAGTAAGTAGTACTTCTCCATGGCCTCTGCATAACTCCTTCCTCTAGATTTCTGTTCTATTTACTTTCCTGTCTTTACTTCAGAGATGAGCAGAAATTTGGAAATATGAGCCAAATAAACCCTTTCTGACCCAAGTTGCTTTGGGCCATGGTGTTTTATCAATTGCAGTTTAAAAATTAAATAAAATACAGTATTAAAATAAAGGTCACTTGCCAGCAAACCCATTGAGATTTGTTTTTGTTTGATTGCTTAATTAAAGTACTAACTGATGTGACAATAATTTGTGTCACTAATTTTCAAAGTATTTCCATATTTATTGTACAAGGGTTGCTACAGTTTAAATGTAAAATGGCCTTCACAGGCTTGTATGTACAAATGCTTGTTCACAGTTGGGGGGGGAGTGTTTTGGGAGGCGGCAGACCCTTTCGATGGTTAGTACTAGCCAAAAGAAGTATGCCACTGGGGTCAAGCTTTAAGAGTTATAGCCCTTACTAATTTCTGTCCCTAGTCTGTCTGCTTCTTGGTTGGCAGTGGAGCGCCAAAGAAGCCTTGCTATAAGCTTTCCCTGTCATAGTCAGTGTACCAACTGCCCTGTCTTTCTGCCCTAGGATGGGTAATAACCCTTAGTTCATTAGTTATGGAAACAAAATCAAAGAGACAAAGGAATACCTGTCTCTTTGATTAACACATTCTTCAAATTATTTTGTCTCACTATAAATAAAGGTAACTAACATTTGTGGTCTAGGTAAGGTTAACTCTGTATGAACCTCCTCAGGTGGACTGAGATGCTCTGGACAGGAAAGTTGATAACACCTGTAGAAAGTCCTGATGAGAGGCCCACACAGTGTATGGACTGGGATCTACCTCTACCACTTTCACAATCATAAGAACTGATTTGTGATGCTCAAATCTATCCACACTGTTTCCCCTTTTCATGTCTATAAAACAGCCACACCTCCCCAGCACTTACATACAGCCTTACCTCTGCAGAGAGACTGTGGCCCTTCAATTATGATTAAAAGAACAATTTTGCTCCTTTGTACAACAGAGTAGGCAAGCCATTTCAAGTCAAAGTAGGCTTAAGGTAAGTAGAACTAAAAATTATAGGAAAGACCTAAAATTTAATTATATTACAACTTGCTATAACCTTTGTGATTTTCTTCTACTCTATTGTGTTGTTTTTGTTTTGTTTTCTTTGGTTGGTTTGGTTTGGCTTTGCCTATGCCTTATATCTTCTGCAGGTACCTGCCTTTCTTTCATTACTGTGTGGTCTCCCTCATTTATGAAAATATTGAAGTTTCCTTCATAAAGATCTATCCATTGCCTAGATTGATTCACAACTGCATGGTTATTGTTTTTGTTATAATTTCAAATAGCATATCTTTAAAATGTTTTATTGCTATGAAGTGATACAAATAATTATTATATTTTGTTAATGGATCAAAATATCTTCAGTCAAAGTAGTTTATAGTCAGCTTGTTAAACCTCCAATACCGCGCTTTATAGAGATGTAGCTGTAGGGTTCTCATCAAATGACCAAATTAGCTTTAAAAAAAGAGTAGACTAAAACCAAGTGGATAGTGAAAGTCGTAATATAATAAAATTTTAGGTCTTTACTATTAATCTTATTTCTACTTCCTTTGAAAATAATAAATTTAAAAACAGTTATAATTACCCAGTAAGAATAATTCATTCTATAATTGATCATGTTAAAACAAATATTATTTCTGAAATTACAGTTGTATGAAGAAGTATGTCCACTAATTTTGCCTTTTACCATTTACAGGCAACATGATAAACCACATCTGTAATTCACATGATTCAAATCAAGTTTGATGTTCTCTGTCCACATACTATAATCTCACGAAATAGTAGAATTTTAAAACTCTACTGATGGGTTTGGTTTTATAGTTGAAGGGAAATTTTGTTTCTACACTCTCTCTCTCTCTCTCTCTCTCTCTCTCTCTGTGTGTGTGTGTGTGTGTGTGTGTGTGCATGTGTGTGTGTAGGGATGTATATGTGTATATGTCAAAAGTTTTGTGTGTAGAAGGCAGGACTGAGACGTAAGATAGGTTGTGTTGACTGTCCAGAAAGCCCCAGGTATTTGTTTTTTTCTTGTCTCTGCTTCCCCAGGGCAGGAATTGGACGTCTCAATGAGTTCAGCATGTTTCCATGGGTTTTGGAAATCAAGTTCAGGTCCTTATGCTTACTCAGCAAGTATCATGCTGACTGACCTCAGTCCTCTCCTTAGATTTCTAAGTAAGATAATTGTTAAATTTTCCTAGATTTTTGTCTTTAAAGAGGTTTACGCTAAACAGTAATAAGTAAATTGACATTTAATGTGTCAGTGTTACTAATATAAATACTTGTTTCTACACATTAAACATTAATTGCTTTTTAGATTTTCTTTCTTTTTTATTTGTTTTTTTCCCTAAAATTAAGAAAAGAAAAAGAGTGGGGCTCATGAAACTTGTGCTCAGGTTGTTTGTTGGACTTAAATAAAATGTCACATGTTAACGTGCTCAAGGCTATGTGTGGCACATTGGAGGTCTGCTCTAAGTAGCTCGTTTGCCCTTTCCTTTTGGCTATATGTTTTAAAAAGAACAGGCAGGTTCTGCAGTTCCTTTTGTAACAGCAGCTTAAAATAGCCATCAACACTGGAGTCAGCAAGTGCATTTGGTTTCCATCAAAAACCGTTGCTTGCAGAATGCACACAGTGTTCTTTTGCATAGTTAACCCCCAGACTAGAAGTCTGTCCCTGAGGGGTGATTATTATTTAAATCTAAGCCAGGTCATTAGAGAACACATGGTGAATTCTTTGGCTTCCTGTCACTTCCTTTCTATGGATTGCTGCAGGTTCAGGTTTCAAACTGAAGCTTGACCTAGGTCCCTAGGAGATGTAGGGAAAGGGAAGTTGTCTTTAGGAAAGGTTAAAGGGTTTGAGAGGACTAAATGGAGCCTATATGCCATCTGCATTTCCCACTGACTTGGTAATTGGAAAATATGATTTTCACTATCACTTTAAGCCAAGGACCCTGCATTGTCTTAAGGGATTAAGTTGTTTTGAAAGGCCACAAGTATTTCTGAGATTACAGAAGAATATTGTAACAGAAGTCAGACTACAATTATGAGTTCCCGCCCCACCCTATTTCTCTCTGTGTTGGAGATGACACAAAGAAGAGGAAAAAAAACCCTGTGATGTTCACACTGAAGAATATATTACATCTTGAAAATTACACTTAATAGGGAGTATACAATAAAGGATGTCAAAAAACAAAGTTTCTCATCAGATTATGTTTTTTGAAAGGAGGGAGGGAAAGAGGGAGAGAGGGAGAGAATTTGAATATCAACTAGGTGAGATTTGTGTCTGAGAAAGGACAAACAGGAAAGACATGATCTAGTATGTCTTTCTTGATAGGATGTTTCTTGATCAGGATGCTACCTGAAAGGCAGAGGACTTAACCCTTTTGGTGTCCCCAGGACTCCTCAAAGTGGCTCAGGTACTGCTTTCTATTTTATGTGTAAGAAAACCAAGTTACAGAATCATTAAATAAATTCTCTAAGACCATTCAGTTAAAAAGTACAAGTTGGGGTTTAATCCTCACCTAGCTAAATTGTTAGGGTGTCATGTGTCCCTCCTGGGAGGCTAACTGTATTGTCTGTTCCACGTTTAAGACTATAAAAATGAGCCAGTCAAGATTAGGAACTGTGCCTGCAGGCCAGTAAAGGAATTCAAAATGGATGCTTATATATAACAGAGAATTGGCAAAAGTGTAAATATTTATTGCAATGTAAAATGAATAAAGTCTGATGTTATCGAATGGAATTTTAATAAAAGGATGAAAACCTAATTTGACCATGTTGTTTTTTGTTTTTTATCATTGTGCACGGCAGTGTGTTGCTTTGCTTTATTTTGTGACAGTCCAGTGAATAGTCTAGATTGACTTGGCAGTGTGTAGCATGGTGCTAATGACTAGGAATAAAATGCAAAATAAATATTTTGTTACCCAAAGTAATGCTGTTCCAGCAGATCTGTCAGGAGCCAAGTGTAGATGTTTTGAGATATATTATTTGTGTAATATAAAGCATTCATTCCCTCTGTCTCATTAACATTATTTTAAAATTCATAATAAACCAAGCTTTTTATGTCCTCTGTATTGAACAAAGCAGTTATAGATCAAGTCAATCTTTCTACAAAATTTTACTAAACAACCAAATATACCTTGAGAATAAGTCACTCCTCTTTTTCATAAGTAATTCACTTTACATCCCACTCACTGCCCCCCCTGGACACTCCCTCCCACAATCCTTTCCCATAAATCCCTCCCCTGCTCCTTTAAGCATGTGGGGGCCCCCTAAGTTTCCCCAATCTTGGCCCATCAAGCCTTTTTGAGACTAGGCACATCCTCTCCATCTGATTCGAGACAGGGCTGCCCAGCAAAAAGAGGATATCACATAGACAGGCAACAGATTTTGGGATAGCCCCCTCAACAGTTGTTCACTACCCACATGAAGACCAAACAGCATATCTACTTCATATGTACACCAAGGCCTAGATCCAGTCTAGTTCCAAAGAAGCCTGCAATCCTCCCTCCTATTCTTCCATAAGATTTCCCAAGATCCATTTACTTTTTGCCTTTGGATATCTGATCTGTGTGAGTCAGCTGTTGGGTGGAGCCTCTTAGAGGACAGCCGTGCTATACTCCTGTCTACAAGCACAGTAGAGTGTCATTAATAGTGTCAGGGATTGGTGCTTGCCATGGGATGGATCTTGAATTCAGTCTTTTATTGTTTGGCCATTCCATCAGTCTCTGCTCCATCCCCTGTCCCTGTATATTTTGTAGACATCATAAATTTTGGTTTGAAAGTTTTATGGGTGGGTTGGTGTTTCTGTCCCTTCACTTAGGTTCCTTCCTAGGTGCAGGAGTTAGCCTCTTCAGGTTTCATATCCCCAATGCTTTGAGTCACAGTTAACAGTTAACGTCACTCCCATTGATTCTTGGGTGTAATTTCAAGTTTTTCAAAGTCAACTTTCAATGATGGTTCTTAAATGCTTTAAACTCCCTTCTAGCTCACCATCCCCAGAGATATTAGAAAGAAAGGATATTGGGGGAGTGGACCTATTCAGAAATGGTTCTTTGGATCAACTCCCATCTGTGTTGTTTGGAAATTGGCAGTTCATTCACAGGTCAGCAGCATCAGCTTAATCCACTCGCAAAAACTTCACAGATATACCAGCAGTCCAATAGAGTAGGAATAGCAGCAGTGGTGACAACAAGATAGCCAACACAGCCAGGCCTCAGCCTGGAGTCAGCAGGAGGAACCAGGGCCACGAGGAACTCTGCGAAACATTCTTGGCTGTGCTTCTCCCCACAAAATGAAGATCAACAAAGACTTGAGACCAACAAGCATTTAGTTATGCAAGCAAGCCAAGCTCAATCCCTCCAAACATCAAGTGTCCTCCATGGGTCTTGCCTGAGCATGCATCCTGCCAAGCACATGCAACTGCCTCAGCTGACACCACTCTGCCAGTTTGTCTGAGTCTGCAGAAGTGTCAAGAACCTGCAGTACATCACCAGAAGTTTTTCAGTGGTTGTCTCTCTATGGAGGCCCAACAAATGCAGCTCAACTAAGCAGTGTGAGGCTGACTAACGCATGCCTGTTGTTAGCAAAGAATCCTACATCATGTGACTTTTCACTGCTTGCTTTAGCAGAAAATGCTTTCATCTGTGTCTGCTTCCGTTCTTTCATGAGTCTTCCTTAGCCTTTCACCTGTGTCCACTTCAATGAAATGTTCCTTCATGTGTTTGCCTTAGCAAAACACCATTCAATAAAACTGACTTTCTAAAGAACCATTAAGTTTCCACTTCACTTGGGTGCATATCCAAGGTCGCTGTCTTGTCCTGGAGATGTGCCCCCCCCCACTCCTATCATTGTCATTTGCACATTTCCATTTATTATCATAGCCATCTGGCTGTCTCTCCCTCCCCATACTTGATCCTGAACCCCATTTCCATTCTTCTCTCCATGTTCTCTCCCATGCAGTTCCCTCCCTCCATCTGCCTCTTATGACTATTTTATTCCCCCTTTGTTACAGTAGCCAATTAATCCTGCTCAAATCGATCTGGCCATGGATTCATGAGTTCATTGGTACCTGCCCCAGTGTTCTGCATTCCCAAATAAAAAGACACACATGCAGCCTTATATTTTAAGTGGCTGGGAAGAGAGAGAGAGAGAGGCAGGACTTGGAGTATTCCCAAGCTAGGGATGGAGGAAGGAGAGGAAGGGAAAGATCCACTGTGGGAAGAATAGATGCTATAGCTGAGGTATGCCAGAGAACATAACAACCCTATGGCTGCAGGTCTAGGCCTAGGACAGCCATGATGGACTATAGGTTTTACTAAATGATGAATTGGGAATATCAAAAATTGGGACATTAGTCACTTAGAGGTTTGGAAGTGACCTAGGCATTGAGCTGTTTAAGGCATAGTAAAATAAATATGCGTCTCTCTCTCTCTCTCTCTCTCTCTCTCTCTCTCTCTCACTCTCTCTCTCTGTGTGTGTGTGTGTGTGTGTGTGTGTGTGTGTGTTGTTGTTGTTTCATTCAGGAATCCAGAACACATTGGAGCAGGTAGCGAGAAATGGTTAGATGCTGCTGGGTTGATTTGAATAGAGATTAATTGGCAACTGCTAACACCTCTTCTAAGTGAGATTCAAGCATCCTCATGTTTGCCTTACTTTTTGTTTAGCTTCGTAGCATCTCTGGAGTGTAGCATGGGTATCTTGTACTTTATGGCAATTATCCACTTATAAGGGAGTACATACCATGCATGTCATTTTAGGTCTGGGTTACCTCACTCAGGATGATATTCACAAGTGCCATCCATTTGCCAGCCAATTTCACGATGTTTCTTTTCTTTCTTTCATTCTTTTTCTCTTTTCTTTTTTTTTTAATATGCTTATGGAAGGATATTTAGGTTGTTTCCAGTTTCTGTCTCTTATGAATAAAGCTGCTATATATCTTTTGGGTATATGCCCAAGAGTGTACAGCTGGATTGTGAGATTGAACTGTTCCCAGTGTTCTGAGAAACTGCCAAAGTGGTTGTACACGTTTGCACTCCCACCAGCAGTGGAGCAATGTTCCCTTTGCTCCACTTCTTCACCAGCATGTGCTATCTCTTGAGTTTTTGATCTTAGCCATTCTGATGGATGTTAGATGGAACCTCAAACATGTTTTGATTTGCATTTCCCTAATGACTAAGGACTTTGAACATTTCTTTAAGTTCTTCTTGGCCATTCAAGATTCCTCTGTTGAGAATTCTCTGTTTAGCTCTATATCCTATTTTTACTGAGTTACTTGGGTTGTTGATTTCTGACATCTTTAGTACTTTATAAATGTTGCATATTAGCCCTCTGTCAGATGTAGGGTTGTTGAAGATGCTTTTCTAATTTGTAGGTTTATATTTTGTCCTATTGACAGTGTCCTTTTACTTACAGAGGCTTTTCAGTTTCATAAGGTCCCATTTATTAATTGTTCATCTTAGAACCTGAGCCATTGGTGTTCTGTTCAGGAAATGGTCTCCTGTACCAAAGTTTTAGGGGTATTCTCCATATCTCTTCTATTACATTTAGTATACACAGTTTTATGTTGAGGTCTTCATCCATTTAAACTTGAGTTTTTGCAGGATGATAAATACGGATTTATTTGCACTCTTCTACATATCAACATTTAGTTCAACCAGTACTATTTGTTGACAATGCTTTTCTTCTTTCATTGTATATATTTGGCTTCTCTAACAAAAATCAAGTGTCCATAGGTATGTGGTTTGTTTCTGAATCTTCGATTCATTTCCATTGAACTACATATCTGTCTCTGTACTAATACCGAGAAATTTTTATCACTATTTTTCTGCTTGAGATCAGGAATGGTGACTGCTCCCAAAGTTCCTTTATTTTTCAGGATTGTTTTGGCTATCCTGGGACTGTTTTGGCATTTTTCTTATGAAGTTAAAAATTGCTCTTTCAAGATCTGTAAAGATTGTGTTGGAATTTTGATGGGGATTACTTTGAGTTTGTAGATTGATTTTGGTAAGATGACTATTTTCTCTATGTTGATCCTACCTATTCATGAGCATGGAAAATCTTTCCATCTTTTGCTATCTTCTTTAATTTGTTTCTTGAGGGACTTGAAATTTTTGTCATACATATTTTTCACTTGCTTGATTGGAGTTATAGTACGAAATTTTATTTACTCGTGGCTATTGTAAAGGGTATTGTTTCTTATTTTTTCTTTGCCATTTATCATTTTTGTAACAGAGTGCTACCAACTTATTAAGTTAATTTTTTATCCATCTCCTTATTGACTGTGTTTATCAGCTATAGAATTCCTGTGGACACTTTTGCGTACTATCATATCCTTTGCAAATAGAGAGATACTTTGACTTCCTCCTTTCCATTTGGTATCCTCTTGATCTCTTTTACTTGTCTTATTGCTCTGTGTCGGGAGCCAGGGCCTCCACACCACCCTTGGGAACCTGACCTTTATACAGCCTTAGGCAGGTTTCTGAGTTTGTATAGCCTTAAAGCAGGTCTCTGAGAACCAGCCATGTTTATGCAAGATTAGCTGTCCCTTGCATCTCCAGAGGACAGGCTGACCAAAAAATATTCAGACACCAGACAGTAGTTGAGCCATAACAACGGGAGGGCCACAAGCTTCCTCTCCCCCCTTCCCTTGCATATGATTTTTGCCTTATAAAATCTGCTTGCTTGGGTTAATAAAAAATAGACCTTGACGAAACTTTGCTTGGTCTTGCTCCTTTCTCTTGCCTGTTTTTTTTCAGGCTTGGTCACCCTCGATCCCACGAATAACGAGGTCCCGCGGGACGGGACAGCTCTGGTTAGAAATCTGTGTCCTATATTGAATAATGAGAGAGAGAGAGAGAGAGACAGAGACAGAGAGAGAGAGACAGAGAGAGAGAGAGAGAGAGAGAGAGAGAGAGAGAGCTCTTATCTTGTCCTTGATTTTAGTGGAATTGATTGAGGTTTCTCTCCAGTTAATTTGATGTTGGCTATTTTCTTACTATGTATTGTTTTGATTAGGTTAAGGTATGCCCCTTTTTGCCTTGATATGTCTAATACTTTTAACATGAAGGACTGTTGAATTTTGTCAGATTCTTATTCAGAGGTGATCAGGTGATTGTTTTTCTTTGTTTATTTATATGGTGGGATATGTTGATGGATTTTCATATATCGAACCATCTCTGAATCCCTAGCTGAAGCCTACTTGATCACGGTGTATGATGTTTTTGATGAAGACATTTACTCTTACCAGGAAATCTAGTGATCAAAATAGTCTACCAGCAGCATCTAAAATGTTCAATATTTTAAATTGCCATAAGGAACAGCACAATGATGGACAAGACGACTAAGGCTAAAAATACTTATAAAAGATATTTACAAGATTAATAGGTTTGGAAATGATTAATCTTAGATTCAAGTAAACATGTGACTGACAGCAGAGACCATGGCCACAACTACTCTTGAAATATAGTTACCTATGACAAGTTATACTGTCTATAATTTAGGAAAGTAGTGAACAGAGCAGCTTTGCATGGAGATCTCTCGTGACTAGGTAAGTCATTGAAATGAAAATGATTGTTGCTTAGGTTCAACAAATGAGTACGAGAAATGTATAATAGAAAAGAAATAAAATTATATTCTTGCTGTATCTTTTTAAGTCAGTATTATTTTGATACTTGTGACTGAGACAAAAGATTTCATAGACAAAAACCAGTTGTTATTATCCCCAAGATCTAGCACACTGATCAATATGGTGATATTAAAACCAAGAGCTTCATATGCTGTCCCCAATTGAAATTTTATACGAGCTTTTGTCCACAAATTTATTAGGACACGTCTAGAGAAAATTGTAAGCTATATTGCTGTTCTTCCATTTAGTGTTGTGGTGAGAATCCAATACAGTCAGTATGGGAGAAATGTAAAGAAACAGGACTTTTTCTATGGAAGAACAGTCTTTAATTATGCCTGGTTGCTCTGTACCTTGATTGAACCAAGGAAGACTTAATAAAAAGCCTTACACTTGATAACATAAGTCTTAATATGAATCTTTGTTATATGCACTGACTACAGTCCCAATACAATTTGGAAAAGTAAGAATTTTCCAAATATTTTCCCTAGCCAATAAATATCAATGTTAATATTTAAGCAGAGTGGTGGTGTGAGGACTTCTAGAGGTCTGAGTTATACAGTGTGTCAATTATCTAGGAAAAAAATCAAGAAATGAAAGTGATGTCATTACCACAAGATAAGAAGGGGCAGAGCAGACTCCATGTGGTTAATTTCTCATAATTGGCAATAAGGCATATTTTGTGTAATGGAAGCTTTTATTTACACACACACACACACACACACACACACACACACACACATCCCATCCCAAAACTCCAATGTTGAAATCAGACATCTTTTTGTCATCAGCTTTTTTCTTTCTACCACAGAGATATCAATGTTGAACTCAGGTTATTAGACTTAGTGGCCAACCCTCTGTTCCAGTGAGCCATCTCAGCAGCCCATGGGATATTTATTTTCTGGTTCTTAGTTTAGTGCATTATCTCTCTTCTCAAAATTTCAGCTTGCTTTTTAAAATATATTATTTATTTGGTGGTTTTAACATGTAATCAAAAAAAATCTCAAGGGCCTTTTGATATTTAATAACTATTTAAATAAGCGTTTCTATAGCTTCTCTCTCCCTGTGCTGGCTTTACCATCCAGAAATTATCTATTTACATTGTCTAGCAAACTAGTGAACCAAGTAAGAATTTTATGAATTTTCCCTTTCAATAGGAGAATTCCGTCTTTTATACAGCCAAACCATCCAGTTTCATTTTTATCATAGAATACCCTATCCCCAAATCCTGTCAGCTCCCCAGTAGGTCTACATGAGTCCGCACCGAATGACTGTATAGTCATGCCACTTCTTTCAAGAACTATTGCTCTTCCTAGCAACCTTAAGACTGACCCGAATCATTTTTATTTTGGCTCTGAAAACATAAGAGCTAAACATTCATGCTACCTTTAAAATTAGTAAAGCAAAGTGTGATTTCTTTTGCCAGGCTTAATGTGGTTCCTTTAAACAACTACATCTTATCTATATATTCCACACTTAGATTTCACAGCATTAAATTTTTATGAGTTCAATTTTCATCAGTTTCCTAAATCTGAGTGGCAATTTCAGTAATGGTATATATGCTTCATGAACAACAAGTGAATATGCATAATGCTGTTTAATTAGAAAAACTTAAAAGTAAGTTTTCTTTGATTCTTTTTTAAAAACAAATTTTCATAAGATGGCATAATTTTTAGAATTTTGTTGAGCCTAGTACTTTTCTTTGCTTGTACTCTTCAATGATGCTACATTTTAGAGCAAATGATTAAAATAACTCAGTGCTTAGAATATATTTCTGGAAATTAGCTAAAAGTTGTAATACATTTATACCTGTGACTTATAAGAAATTAGGCTCAGTCAGGTTGACTACTGATAACTACGGATAAGAGTAATCTGCATTGGTGATGTCATTTTATTCACAAATATTTCTTAATTTAGTAATTCTAGTTTATTCTATTTTAGACACTATGGTCACAAAATGCAGCATTGTCTTTTCTTGTTTTATTTGTTGTTTTCCTCAGAAGATAGTTCCTTCTCAGAACAAATTTTGTACACAGCCTTGTGGCAGTGGCTACAGTTTGCTACTAGTTAATGTACACAGAGAAAAAAAAAAATTGAGACACTGTCTCAGTTAACCCAAACTGGCTTTATACTTGCTTGTGCAGCCAAGCATGATCTTGAACTTCTGATTTTTCTTCTTCCACCTCCCAAATGCTGGGATTATCAGCTTAAGCCACTACACTCAGTCCTTGGTGTGCTGAACATGGATTCTTCCTGCACGCTTGGCAGACATTCCACTAACCTCCATATGTCCGTAGCCCCAGAACAGAGAACTCAACCAAGAGGCTGATTTTGTTTTCCCGTTTTTGCTTTACTTTGTCTTCCTTTTAGACTACCAGAACCTTTCCCACACATTCTCAGTACCAATGCCAAGGTTAAAAACTGAACAAGCTCTGTAGGCACATACAGATTTCCAGGCTTTAAGGATTCCATTGCTAAAGAAAGAGATATTCTTGAGAAACTAGAGTAAATTTGTCATGCAGTTTAATCAAATTCAAATGTACACACACACTCACACACACACACACACACTCATGCATACGAGCTCCCACACAATGATAAAGTTTTAAAAAGTAAGAAGAAATTTTAGTTGAGAAATATACACATAACTATGATGTCATCTCTCTTGAAGGAGAGGACTTACTGTTTTCTTAAACATAAAAGAAAGGGAAAAAGGAAAATAGAGACTGTGACATGAGAAAGTGATGTCTGCTCTTATGCAATTTTAATTGTCACTATTGTGTGTATTTTCAGGGAATAAGCCTGCCATTAGGCCCATGTTTAGACAAAGCGTGTGTCTAATTTAAAGGCACTCTATCGTATGTCTCCCAGAAGATTAGTATCCAGGAGAATGTGGCTATGAACTAAATAACAATGAACAATACTTTATATAGTATTGATATAAGATATGAATCATTTTTTATATTTATTTATTTATTTATTTTGGTTTTTCAAGACAGGGTTTCTCTGTATAGCCCTGGCTGTCCTGGAACTCACTCTGTAGACCAGGCTGGCCTTGAACTCAGAAATCCGCCTGCCTCTGCCTCCCAAGTGCTGGGATTAAAGGCATGTGCCACCACTGACAGCTTATGAATGCTTCTTTAAAATAAATAGCTAATTCTCATTTTAAAAGCAAAAACTGTGCTAGAGAAAATATGAGAGTAAGAGAACCAAGGCTTGTTGGTGTGACTGTTTAACTCCTTGTTTCTAGCATAAACATCAAGAATAAAATATTTCATGTCAACTAAAGTAAGACTTTCCTTGAAAAGAGAAAGCAAACAAAAGAGGACAATAATACATGGTTCCTTCATGTCAACTCTCATTGCTAGTGGACTTCCCTGAAGCTCTTTTTTTTTTTTTTTTTAATTGTATTATTGTGAGTATTTTTGGTATTCTTGTATTATTTATTTTCTTTCATTGAAAAGATATTCTTTTCTCATGCAATATATCTTGATTGTAGTTTCAACCCCCTCTACTCCTCCCAGTTCTTCTCCACCTTCTCTCCCCACAGGGTTCACTCCATTTCTTTCTCTGATTAGAAAAAACCAGAATTCTAAAGGATAACAACTAAATATAATAAGATGAAGCAAAAATTATCCTATAGAAGTTAGATATAGCAATACAACAGGAGGAAAAGAGTTCCAAGAGCAGGCAAAAGAGTCAGAGACCCAACTGTTCTGACGGTCAGAAGTCCCACAAAAATACAAAGATAAAAACTATAATATATATGCCAAAGGAGGGTGTGGTGCTGACTCATATAGACCCCATGCTTACTGCTTCAGACTATGTTAGCTCATATGTGTCTTGTTTAACTGATTTGGGGTGAGGGGCTTGTTTTGCTGGCACCCTCTCTCTTCTCTGGGTCTTACAATTATTCTGCATCTCCTTTATTAAGATTCCGTGAGCTCTGAGGAGAGGGATTTGATGGAGTCCTCCAATTTAAACTCTCTCTCCAAATAATATTTGGTCTCTGCATTTACTCCCATCTGTTGCTAAATGGAGTCTTTTTGATGATGACTAGATAAGGCACTGATCTATCATGAAAAAATCATTTTATTTTATTTTATTTTATTTATATTTATTTACCTATAGTGTTTGGTTTTACCCTAGGTCTCGAGGGACCTAGACTTGTTGTTTGTTACCCTGGCAGTATTAGGTATTAAATCAAATCAGACAATGGGTGGATACAACAATGTCTGTATCACCATTTCCATAGTGTATTTTCTAAGGAGAACAGATTATAGGCCAAAGGTTTTGTGGCTCACTTGGTATCCATTTTTTCTTTCAGTAGCCTATAGAGTACCTTCCAGCAGCAAGGACAGTAGGAAATAGGCATAAGTGCCCAAGCGCTGTTTCTCCATATTCACTGACTTGTGTAGGTGTTGCCCTCACCAATGGGGTCCCACTGTCAGTTTGCAGAGAACAATACTTTGTCCTAGCAACAGCCTTGGGGATTTCTATAACTCCATGGCCAACAACTTAACAGAATACAGCCCTGGACCACCACAGGAAGCCTCACCTGACTACAAGACATGGTCAGTTGAGTCTACAAATTCTCCATTAATAGAAGTCTTTATAAGAATCTCCTTCATTGATTCTAGGATGTTTCAACTCCACGTCACCCCCATTACTCCCTAATTCCAACTCTTACTTCCTGCATTCTTTCCTTTTACCCTGCCTCCTCCACCTGATCTGTACCTCCTTCTCCTATCAAACCCATTCTCAGTTCACCTGTAAAATCTTTCTCACACTCCCCTCCCCTTCTCTCTATCTAATCTCTCTGGGTCTTCAAAGTGTAGCTTAGTTATCATTTCTTAATGGATAGTATTCCCTTAAAGTGAATACATGCCATATTTATGTTTTTGGGTCTGGGTAACCTCAATCAGGATTTTTTTCTACTTCTATCCATGTGCCTGCAAAATTCATGATGACATTATTTTTAAAACAGCTGAGTATTTAAACAAATACTCTATTGTATAAATGTACCACAGTTTCTTTATAATTCTTTGGTTGAGAGAGATCTAGGTTGTTTCCAGTTTCTGGATATTATGATTAAGTTGCAATGAACATGGTAGAGCAACTATCCTTATGGTATAATGGAGCATTCTTTGAGTATATGCCTAAGAATTGTGTAGTTATGTCTTGATGTATACTGATTCCCAATTTTCTGAGGAAGCACCATATTGGTTTGATAGTGGATGTACACATTTGTACTCCCACCAGCAATGGATGAGTGTTCCTCTTATCTTATTCCATATCCTTGCCAGTAGGGCTTGTCACTTATGTTATTGATCTTAGCCATTCTTACAGGTATTTAGATGAAACTTCAAAGTGGCTTGAGGTTCCATTTTCCTGATGGCTAATGATTTTGTGCATATCTTTAAGAGCTTTCTGGCCATTTGGAATTTCTATATTATAAATTCTCTGTTTTGAACTGTACCTTATTTTTAATTAGATTACTATTATTTTTTAAACCAAGGTCCTCTGGAAGATCAGCTGTCTTTGCAGGACTCCTGTAATTTTTGTTTATTTGTTTGGTTGTTGGTTTTGTGTATATGTATGTATATGTGGTTTAGTTTTAGTTTTTAGAAATTTATTTTATGTTTTTGAGTACACTGTCATTCCTTTCAGATACACCAGAAGAACCCATTGATCGCATTACAGATGGCTGTGAGGCACCATGTGGTTGCTGGAAATTGAACTCATAACCTGTGGAAGAGCAGTCAGTGCTGTTAACTGCAGAACAATCTTTCCAGCCCCAATTACTTGATATCTATTTTCTTCTTCATCTTTTTCTTTTCTCCTCCTCCTCCTCCTCCTCCTCCTCCTCCTCCTCCTCCTCCTCCTCCTCTTCTTCTTCTTCTTCTTCATTATTATTATTGGCTTTTTAGACAAGGTTTCTCTTGTAGCCCTGGATGTCCTGGAACTCACTCTGTAGACCAATCCAGCCTTTAACTCATTTATCAACCTGCCTCTTCTTCCCCTCTTGAGTGCTGAGATTAAAGTCATATGCCACCACCTCCTGGATTATAATATCTACAATATTTATACATTTTGGATATTATTCTTCTATTGGATGTGGAACTGGTAAGCATGTTTTCTAATTCTGTAAGCTGTTGCTTTGTTCAGCTGACAGAGTCTTTTGCCTTACCAAAACTTTTCAGTTTCATGTAATCTCATTTATTAATTGTTTATCTTATTGCCTGGGTGTTCTATTCAAAAAATTGTTCCCTTTGCCAATAAGTTCAAGGCTATTTCCGACTCTTATTTCTATCATGTTCAATGCATCTAGTTTTATGTTGAGATCACTGATCATGTAGTCTTTAGCTTTGTGAAGGGAGATAAATTTTGATCTATTTTGATTCTTGTACTTGCAGACATCCATTTTGACCAGCACCATTTTTTGAAAATTCTGACTTTTTTTTCAATGTGGATTTGAGGCTTCTTTATAAAAAAAAATCAAGTGTTCATAGGTTTATAGATTTATCTCTGGGTTTTCACTTGGAGTCCACTGATCAAGATGTCTATTTTTATGCCAACACCATGCAGTTTTTGTTACTATAACTTTGTAATAAAATTTGAAATCAAGAATGGTGTGATTTCTAGCTCTTTTATTGTTCAGGACTGTTTTGGGTATCTTGGGTTTTGTTTTTCTATATGAAGTTGAGAGTTATTCTTTCAAAGTCTGTAAAGAATTGTATTGGGATTTTGATGGGGATTTTATTGAATATGTAGATTGTTTTGGTAGTATTGTTTTTTGTAATAAGTTAATCCTACTGATCTGTGAGTGTGGTAGATTTTTTCTGTCTTTAAATAAGATCTTCATGTTTTTATTATACAAGTCTTTCATTTCCCGAAGCTGTGAATTGTATCCCCCAAATGCAAAAAGAAATAAGAGCAGAAGCTGAGAAATGACTAAAAAATTACTAAACATAAACTGTTTGTCCTATGTAAAAATTAAAGTGACAACACAGAAACATGTTTGTCTTAGGTAGGATTGCTGACACATTTAAAAAGTAGACTGCAACACTTTAGAAGAGTTTGATTGTACAGTAAAATTATGAAAATAGTGCAAATAATTTGACCCACCCTTCTTTTTCCCTTTTTATTAAGGTCTTATGTTAGTATATGCAGTTGTTAAAATCAGTGAATTCACATGGAAAAATTCATATGAGCTAAAGCACAGGGTCATTTCACAGTCTTTGTACTTGTACCCGATGTCCCTTTTCAGTCACAGGCTCCCAGACAAGACAAGAAGCCACATTATTTATTAATAGTTTATGTATTTTGCTGGACTCTTCAGAATTTCTTTGTCTCCATAATTTTCACAGTTTTGAGGATAAATATGTTTGTACGAATACTTTACCACTGGAATTATTTTGGTGCTTTTCTCATGATCTGACAAGGGAATGAGTTGAGGAAGGAAGGCCACAAAAGTCAACAGCTCTCAGGAGACACAAGCTGAGAATTAAATTTTCCACTGGGCATTTTGACTTTGAACAACTCATTCAGATATTGTCTGCTTTATTTCTCCAAAGAAATGTTTTACTCTCCTTCAGAACTTTGGAATTTTATTATCTTTAAATAAACAATGTTTCTGTCTCTGCATTCAACATGCTGGGATTATAGGTATGTACTCGTACACTTGTACCTTCGGGAAGAAACTAAATTCTATAAAAGGAAGTTATTTGCAAACTGATAACTATGGAATTATGTTTTATTTCAAAAAATATTGGAAATTCTTCTATTTCTTCTTGAGTAAACTTTGGCTACCTGCTAACTTATAAGCATTTTCCATTGCACTGAACTTTCCTAACCTAGTAGCACAAGGCTATTTATGGTTATTTTTATACTTCTCATGCCTCTTATGATAGTAGTAATGTCTCCAGTTTAGCTCAGCTAATGAATTATTATTTGGGATTTTTCATCTTAGGCCTGGACTCCTTTCCTTTTTGCTTGCTATTGTTTTACTTTATTGTCATTGTGGCAATGTTTATCAATTGTGTTAATCTTTGAGAAGAACAGTCTCTGTTACTATTTTCATTATATTTTATTTGGTTTCTGTGATTTCCTTTATGCTTGCTGAAGACATTGCTACCCTTCGTTCTGCGGTTTCCTACATTTAAAATTAACTTGTAGATTTGGCTTCTTTCTCTTTTGATCTTGCTGCCCTGCATCTTTGTACTATATACCTCCCTCTAAATTCCCTTAGTGCTTTTTGCATATCTGGTAGCTACTATCCTACTCTTCATTCCTTTCTCTTTTCTTGACTGCTTGGAGCCAAACTTAATTGGATTGCCATTGAAATCCTTGCCCAGCCCTTACTCATTTGTGATAGACTTTTGCTATTATCTCAGTGTTCTTGAACTCACCATCCTTCTGCTTCTGTCTCCTCAGTGTAATGACCACAGGCATGCAATGGAATGAATTCAAAGTACTTTTGAAATCACTTAAAATGTCTTTCTTGACCAATAAATTATAGACGTATGTGGGCTACTACTCTTCATCATTTATGGATTTTTTTGGCTATTGTCATGTGACTCATATATCCATTATTTGATAAGTCATATTTAACATTATTTTCTACTCTTGACCCTTGACCTTTTATCATTATGTGTCCCCCTCCTTTTCACTAAAAATATTCTTTTACCCAAACTTATCTGCAACATATTGTTGCAGAGTTACTCATAGCTTTCTTCATCTTCAATTTAGAATCACATTTCTTTCCATTCTTGCACTTTTAGAAAATCTAAGTATTTGAAACCAAAGTTGACTTATTAGTGATTAGCATAACTTTGGGATTTAATATTTTGATGAAAGTATGAACTCTAAAATATGCTTTGGGGATAAACATAAGTAAAATGGCTCATGACATAATTTACCTGGAGATGATGCCAATGATTTTTTTCAAAAAAATGTTTTCTTTGTCTGTGCTGTTGAAATGTCCCTTTCACGTAAGGAGCTAAGAGTTAAAGTACCCTTCTCAAAAAAAGTACCTTTCAGCTCTTTGGGGAACAGTCACATTATACTGCATACTATGGTGCTAGATTGCAGAAGCTGAATCACTCTGAGTTTAAAAACTGTAGCTGCATGTTAATATGGTTAATTCTCTAGTCATACAACTTTTGTAACATCTTCTATCCTTGGTAGGGCAGGAGATTCAAAGGAGGAGTCTTTTTAAATTTCAAGTGCTATGGATCACAGCATGTGGCTTGATACATATGGGGCCCATTTGATTTAAGATTATTTTTCTACCATACTCTATGAGTGGCATTTACAATCTTGGTTCTAGGAATGTGTTGAAGTCCCAGGAGGTAAAGCTCACCAATATGTGGTACCCTTCCTCATACTGAATTTGTTCACAATTAACTTTTTTTCTTTCTTATCATGATTCCATAACCTTCTTTACCAGAAAACTTATTCACTTACTATGTCTCTTTTAGACCTTAAGAAGAGGTTTACTATGACTTTTTTTTTTTTTTTACAAGCCCAAGAAACATCATAGAAATTCACATTGGTTTGATTTTTGTAAGAGTGATGAATTCCCAAATAATTATTAGTTGGAGCTAAAAATTAGGAATTTCATAAGGAGTAAGCATTTTAAAAATTGAAAATTAATATTGTATGTTGTTTTTAACATGAGACTGATGCAAGGAAATGATTCCTACAATAGTGGTTCCCACAGCAGGTGGTTCTAGAAAGTACTGATTTGACATCAGAAACATGAGACACAGAAAGGCAATAAACCATAACAAGGATTGAGAAATAGATGACAGCTACAGCAGTGTGCTTTATTCTCAAGGAAGCACTCAAATTCTGCTGAGTCCTTAGGTGTCACACAAATGTAAAAGCAAAAAGTTTGACTATCCTGTACCATACCTCTTGGTTGAGATACATCTACAAGTTATTAGATCCTTAGAATCCCAGAGAAATCTTCAGATAATCACTGTAAGTTGCTATTGCCAATGAAATAAGTGTATTTCTTATAGTTTTTGCCACAACAAAGTTCTGCAGTGGCATATGTCCATGTCTATGTAATGCAGATTTTAACAGTATAGTAAGGGGTAATTCTGCTTTGACTAAATTTAGTGTTCCTTCTACTGTGTTTCTTTTACCTTCTACTGACCATTCTCCTTCCAAAATATATAGCCTTCCTAAAATTCCTTCTAACAAATGGTCTATTGAAAACTTACAAGGTTCTCAAAATGTACATGAATCCTGCTGGTTTTATGATCTGACCATACAAGGGGAAATCATCAGGAAATCTCCAGCTTGAAAGGCACTGATGTTAGCCTTATCATTGAGAATAAATCACCTTGTGAGGGAGATGTTCCCAGAAAGTTGGTGGCATCTGTTTCTACTTGCTGCCTTGATCTTTCCCTGAAACTACCTTACCGGACTTCACAATGCAGACATCATTTACATTTCTAAGCTTCACTGCTTTTCCATCTAAAGTTTTAAATAATTCAGTTTGTACTTTCTCTAAGAACTTCCATTAAAATTCTTTCTATTTAAGTTATCTTACAATATATTCTTTTGAATTGTAGAAAGTTCAGTTTAATTTTAGACATTGTTTTATATGTGAGAGAAATGGATGGGAAGATTTAGTATTCTGCCTGACCAGGGAGGCACTGAAGTCCAGAAACCATTTGTTCTTTTTTTTTCCACCAATAGTACTCTCTAAAATATGTGCAAAACTTCTGTCCATGTCTATTTGATTATTGCTACTTCTCTTTCAACTTGAAAAATGTCTTATTTTTTAAATGAAAGAGCTATGAACTAAAATATGTTCATTAATAAAATACTTCCCTTTATGTTACTCCAAATACTTGTGAAGGAGAAAACTGAAACACGCTTCAAAATTTCTTGAGACTTTATGATATGTTTATTTATACATAAAATTGAAAAATCAATGTATTTGAACACCATTAGCTATTCAAGAAAGTTCATATTTTTTTGAAAGCTCCATTCATTGATTGTCAGAATTGCTGATAGGGGTGTTGATATTTAATTTGTATATTTTCTTATATATTGTAGATATTAAACCTTCCTTATTCTATAGCTACCTCTTAGATCCCTTAATAGTTTCTTTTGCTATGTAAATTGTTTTAATTAATTTGATGTAATCCTATTTGTCTTCTCTTGGGACATTTTCACATACTACTCAGGGCTTATTGACACAGTTCTTGTCTATACCTTCATCTTGAAGTATGTTCTTGCATCTTCTCAGATCAATCAGCCACCAGGAAAATGCAAATTAAAAGTACTATATGAGTCCACTTCACTCTGTTCAGAATGGCCATCATTAAGACAAATAATGGTGACAGTTATTGGTTAGGATGTAAAGAAGAATAAACTTACTCAGGCTGGAAAAAAATGCAAACTGGTGCAGACACTAGATATCAATGTGGAGTCTTCTTAGAAAAAAATGGAAACATAACTATCAAATGCTTCAGCCTACCAAAAACGATTATACAGAGATATTTACAAACCCATGATTATGGCTTTTCTTTTCACTATAGCAAGGAAATTGGACCAATCATGAAAATACATATATATGCATATACACAATGGGATTTTATTGAACTCCAAAGGAACAAATTAAATTTTCAAGAAAATTAAACAAGCTGGATAATATTAAGGGGTATTAACTTAGGGTTCAGAAAGGTAAATACTGTATACATTCTTTTTCATATGTAGATCTTGGAATCTTCTAAGTTTAGAATCTGTATACTTATTCTAAAGTAGGTATGAGTAGAGGGGTTAATGGCCCAGCTCCACAGTGTTCCCCAAGTTCTGTTTAATGTTTAGCTGTGGGTTTCTGCATTAGTTTCCAACTGTTGCTGGGTGAACTTTCTCGGATGACATTTATGTTAGGCTCCCATCTGCAAGTTTAGCAAAATATTATTAATAGCATCTGGGGTGGGCTTCCTCTCACCGCCTATGTCTCAAGTTGGGCTAGTCATTGGTTGGCCCTTCCATCAAATTTCTTTCTTTCTTTCTTTCTTTCTTTCTTTTTTTTTTTTTTTTTTTGCATTTTTTGATACTTTATTTACACTTCAAATATTTTCCCCTTTCCAGGTCTCCCCTTTTGAAACACCCTATTCCATCCCCCTTCCCCCTGCCTCTATGAGGATATTCCCCCACCCACCCACTCAATTTAGTCTTCCCTCCCTGGCATTCCCCTATACTGGGGCATCTAACACCCTCAGGCCCAAGGGCCTCTCCTCCCACTGATGGCCAACAAGGCCCTCCTCTGCCACATATGTGGCCAGCACCATAGGTCGTATTCTTTGGTTGATAGTCCAATCTCCTGGAGCACAGAGGGTCAGGCCAATTGACACTGTTGCTCCTTAAATGGGGATGCAAACTCCCTCAGATCCTTCAGTCCCTTCTCCAACTCCACAATCTGGAACTCCATGCTCAGTCCAAACATTGCTGTGAATTGAATCTTGGATATTCCGAACTTTTGGATTAATATCCACTTATTAGTGAGTTCATATGGTGTTCATTATTTTGTGACTGAGTTACCTCACTCAGGATGATATTTTTAAGTTCCGTCCATTTGCTGGCAAATTTCATGAAGTCATTGTTTTTAATAGCTGTGTAGTATTCCATTGTGTAAATGTAACACATTTTCTGTATCCATTCCTCTGTTGAGGGACATCTGGGTTGTTTCTACCTTCTGGCTATTATAAATATGGCTGCTATGAACATAGTGGAGCATGTGTCCTTATTATATGTTGGAGCATCTTCTGGGTATATGCCCAGGAATGGTATAGCTAGGTCCTCAGGTACTATTATGTTCATTTTTCTGAGGATGCGCCAAACTGATTTCCAGAATGGTTGTTCTAGCTTGCAATCCCACCAGCAATGGAGGAGTGTTCCTCTTTCTCCACATCCTCGACAGCATCTACTGTCACCTGAGTTTTTTATCTTAGCCATTCTGACTGGTGTGAGGTGGAATCTCAGGGTTGATTTGATTTGCATTTCCCTGATGACTAAAGATGTTGAGCATTTCTTTAGATGCTTCTCAGCCCTTCAAGTTTCCTCAGTTGAGAATTCTCTGTTTAGCTCTGTTCCACATTTTTTGATAGGGTTATTTGGATCTGTGGAGTCTAACTTCTTGATTTCTTTGTGTATATTAGATATTAGATTAGATATCTATCGGGCATAGGATTGATCTTTTCCCAATCTGTTGGTTGCCATTTGTCGTATAGACTTTTACTCATGCACAGCTTATTTGCAGGACAAATCGTGATTCCAAGGTTTTGTGTCTGGGTTGCTGCCCCAGTCCTTCTATTGTAAGTCCTGCCTGGTTACAAGAAATGGCTGATTCAGGCTCCATATCTCTCATTGCTAGGAGTCTTATGTTGCCACTTACATATTCCTGGAAGTTTCCATTGTGCTAGGCTTCTAGCTTATCCCAGAGATACACACTTCAGTCCAGTTGTCTCTCCCAAGACTCTCTCCCTCCATCCTTCCAAGCTTTTGTCAGTAGCAACTGAAGTAATGATGAAAATATTAAAATCATATAATGTCCTAATATGTCCAGAATATTCAATAAATAAAATAAAAATTTTTGCTGACATTATCATATGCCATATTACTGAATTTTTCTAAAAGTGGCCTCTTTCCTAGTTAGAAATTTTACAGAAAGTTTATTAAGTTTGTTACTGGCTGGAATGATGACTTTGCATCCCATCAATTTGGGTGAGAAAAGAAATGTATGTAATATTTTCTAATGCATGACATTTTCATGAAAGTAAAATATTAAAAATAATTTGTTTGCTTGCCACGAATGCTACTTCTTAGTTCTATATTATGAAATTCTTTGGTTACTCTAGTTCTATAATATAGAAATCATTGGTTCAATTATTAGTAGACATGATTCTTTAGGTGACAGAAATTATCAGGTGTTTTAGGTAACTATAAAATTATAGTAATCATTTCTCCCTTACAATATAATTTTCCTTCAGACAATATGTATATGCTTACACTTTACTTTGAAAATATAGAACCCATCATCTATCCATTCATTGTCAAATTTATGACATATCAGACCTTAGAACATTTTAACTTCTTCATTCTGAAACATTTTGAATCATCCAAAGTCAACATTACACAAACATTATTTATGGATGACCCCCTAAAATGGATAGCAACACTTTCCTATGTACTTTTTTTAAAAACCATAGCACTTTATAAGAGTCTGTGAATTTATAGGAAGGTATACAATTGCTTAGTAAAAATTTTTACAAAGAACTCAAACCTAAACAAGAAAAAAAATTCTTTGGAAGGCATGCAAGGTTCTGAAAATGAGAGAAGCATGGGCACTAACATTATAATAATATAAACCTTACTATCTATGACCATTTTAACACAGTAATAAACAATGGCACATTCTTATCTGATGAAGGGTGACTTCTTGGTTATAAAAAACAAAACTTACATAGTATACAATTAACAAATCTTATGACAGGAACATATTAAACATTCTTTTTAACATAGAATTTTGAAATGATTTTGTTTCTATGTGTTGACTTGAGGAAAGAATAGTGAAGTATAATAGGAAAAAATCATTCATTTGGAAGGACACACAGGTAAAGAAAAATAGATGTGGAAAGAAAGAAACAACATTTACTAAGCAAGCGGTGGGTTTTCTACTAGGAAAATTCATGATCCATACGTAAAGTTTCACTTAAGGAAATTCAGCAAATTAATAACTACAAAATTTAAAACCTAATAAACCTTACTTATCTGCATAATGAACTAACATTGCAATCAGAACATCAGACCCATTTGGGTGAATGCAACTTCAAAGACTTAAGAATACATTTAGTAGAAGATATTAAAATGGTTGTGGAGATGTGAGTGCTAAAGGCAGAGTATTCTTAGAGAAAATTTAGAAGTATAATCTTATTTTAAATCAAGTGTTAAGAAAAAGCAATAAAGTTAGTACTGAAATATAGCAATAGGAAGAATATAAAAAATAAGCTAAATCTTAAAATTATGCAACTTTTTTGCTATTTATCTATATTTTGAGGATGAAAGGGAGGGCTGAGAGAGTGTTTCATGTAGTCCTGCTTTGCTCCATACTCACTCATGTGGCCAAGACTAACTCTGAAGTTCTGTTACTCTTGTCTCTACATCCTAAATGCTGGGATGACTCAGTTGCACCACCATACTCAGTAATTATCTACAGTATATTTAAATAACTTTGATATAAATGAACATATATATTAAAATATTAAGTCAGATCATTATGGTGCTACATAACAAGCGTGTCCAATCTTTTGATATCAACACACAATATTTTCTTCTACTAAGTTAATACTCAAGACAATTGGAAAATTATTCATGTTTTAAGGAAAATTACAATTTTTATATGTGGCCTTATTCATATTTACCTTGTGGTCCAACACGAAATACATCTGTAACTGAATATTCCTGTATCAAATGCGATGCTGATGAGTGTCAGAAAGAAAGCAGGTGAGAACATAGATACAATAAAAAGGAACAGGATGAAAAGATACACAATAAAAATTGCCATTTATGCAGTACATGTCATCTCAGAAGAAACCACCTGGCTTGATCTTGGACACTTGATTTTAGACTTTTCGTCTCTGGGATTAGGAAAAAATAAATATTTATTGTTTTAACTGAATAAATAAGAGAAAAAAATGGAAAAAAAGAAAAGACACTGGTAGAGTCAAAATCAACACTTAGAAGACATCCATATGTGTGTAGGCATTTGCATTATGAAGCAAAACAAACCTGCAAATTTTATCTCATACTGCACAATAAAATCTCAAGACAAAGAAATAGAAATGTGGGAAAGTCTTGCAGGGAAGTGAGGGTTCAATGAACACAAGAAGAAGATGGAAGAGGGGAAGAAAACCAGAATGCATTATACACAGTTATGAAACTTTGAAAGAATTACAATTTATAGAAAATAAATAATATTTATTAAATTGCATACCAAATGGCTTAGTAAATTTTTTAAATGGGAAATACTATTCTAATCAACAAAAGCAGACTTGAAATAACAAACAGAAAGATTAAAATAAAAAGATTGTTTTATCCAGACCTTGATATAGGGCATACTTTAATCCCAGCACTCAGGAGGCAGAGCAAGCAGATAGTTATCTGATATCAAGGCCAATGTGGTCTACAGAATAGACAGGTCTACACAGAGAAACCTGTCTCAAAAAGCCAACCAACAAACAAACAACAAACAAAACCGCTAATATTTCAAAATACCAATATTTCATAAAGTATAAATTTTATGAAATTATGTGAAAAATGTAATATTATCATAAATATCTTAAAATTATAAATATTTGAATCTTATGAAAGGTGCCCCTATAAATGCTACAAAAAAACTTTATTAAAATAAAATGGAAAAGCAATTAGGAAAATGAACAAAGATATTGATAAAGCCAAGATAGAGAAAGAACTGTGGCCAATAGACATATCATTTCCTTTTGAATTCAAATATATACAAACCGAAAACATTATTTTTATACACTATCCTTGCTGAATTTAGTAATCCTAGTAAATCTATACTTAGCAAGGTAGCAGAGAAGAAAAAATATTTTACATTGTTTGTGGGAGTGTGAAATTTTATAACCAATCTTAAAGCAGTTGAACAGTCTAGTGAATGTAAAGGTAAGGTTGTCAATATTACCTAGTAATTTTATATCTAAAGACATATTTTGGTATACTGATAAAAATAAAAGCTGAATATTTGAATATTAGGAAGAATGAAAGTCAGAAAGAAAATATTTCTGACAAGAAAAACTAGACATACTGAGATCAATACCGCATGGGACAGCTTAACAGATGGTACATTTAAAAATGGCTAATTCACAAACCAATGCAGGGAACAGAATTAATAGTTTGTTGATTGTAAATTTATAAGAGCTTGGAATATTTATGGTTTCACTGTAAAACAGGGATGAGGCTACAGATATCTTCAACATTGCTGTTGATCAAACACACAGCCTGTACTGTTATCAGTGTCTTCCACCAGAGTGGTACATTTGTTGAATTGATGGAACTACATTGACATCATTATCATTCAAAGTCCATAGTTCACACAGGGGCTTACCCTTTAATGGTGTTCATTATATGTATTTGAACAAATTTATGATATATCTCTAGAGTTATAATATCAATCAGAGTTTTACCATGATACATTAGATTTTATAAAAGATAATGCATGATTTAAATCATTGAAAAACTTGAAAAATTATATTTCATACATACAGGTAACTATATTATATAAGTAAAAATGAATAGTTATTTTAAAATATTCTGTTTCAGTATATAACATACAGACACGCATGCATTCCCTCATTCATGTCCAGGTGCATACACATGTACACACATACACACACACACACACAGACACACACACACAAAAGTCAAATGTTATTTTATTCCTTATTTTACCGTTAAGTACTTTGCCGAGCAATACTCAGGAACTCGTGATATATACTTTAAATTAAACCCAACAATAACCCACTTGACAACACAACAAATACATCTTTCTTTGCATTCTATTTTGTTGCCATTGTTAAGAAATGAGCCTGGTAACTGACAGAATTTAAGAGAGACTTACTGGAGAAAATGTCTGCTGAAATTAGGTTTTTAAATAGCATACCAGTTACAAAGAGACAAATCAGACAAGCTGTTTTTATCCTCATTTGCCAGCACTTTCGGGTCCGAGGGACCTTTCTCAGTTTCTAAGTCAACACAAATCAAACATAATAACACTGGTTTGTCCTTTATGTCTCACTGCCCAACTATCACAAGATTATCCAGTGTCCTCAGGGCTGGAGCTAGACACCTTTCATCTTGGCATCTAAGGCAGTTTGGTGATGTTCCTGGCATCAGAATTCAGGCTAATCACATTGAAGCACAGAGGTAAGATAATTCTGGCTTTAGACACTAATTGTTCTATGAACAGTTTTTATTTACATCAAAATTTAAAGGCCAGCCTGTATAACATGTACCTCAAGAGGCACAGAGGCATTTATTCATTGAAAATTTTCAAATAAGGTATCATAATAAGAAATAGCTCAAGAACATAAACACAAAAATTACCTCATGGAATGATGTACATAATTTACTTTTAATAGCAAATTGAGAAACTGTACAAATCTAAGCCCATCTCTGCCTGTCTTCTCAGCTCTCACGTTTACATGAATAAGAACAAGGTTCATTATTCTCTGTTCAAAGTGTATCTTCTGGGAGATTACTCTTCACCTAGAAAAATCCTATTTTTACATTACGGTTGTCTTCTATTATTTTTTAGATCCAATATTCATTTAATTTTTATATTGTTTCTAAGGCTAAACATCATTAACATATATGATATATATATACATATATACACAAATTTATAGAAGGCACACAACACACATATATACATTTTATATTTATATATTTGTGTATGTGTGTGTGTAGGTTTGTAAATTTTGTCATACAGCTTATTTATAGCATTGGTAGTTCTATGTATATGGTACGTATATTCATATATACTTGTAGAAGTCATCCATAGCTGTGTTTGTCTGTTGGAACAATTTCAATGTTATGGTGCACAACTGATTTTGGAAATACATTTTCTATGTGTTTTATCCTGCTTATTAGTGGTTCTCCAAAGTGTGAGAGTAATTCCTCAAGTACTGAAATTTTGTGAAGAGCTTTTGAGGTATTGACAGAAGCCAGAGGGAGGGCACACAGACACTTTTGCACTGGGCATAATGTTGTAGCCCCCTGCCAGGAAAGTGCATTTACCATTCAGAACCCTTTGTGTCTCCCCACAACCATTTCACAGAAGCGTATGTTCATTGCTGGTGCGTAGTTAAAGGCTACTTGGGGATCCAACTATCAATGTAAGCCTTTAAAAGAAGAAAGAAAGCAAAAGTAATACCACATGGGTCTTTTTTTGGGTTACTCGGGTTCCTGTAAAGGATAATTCTTGTTTTACATTTATGTGGGCTTTTAGCCCGGCGTGCAGTTTTAGGCCACACTCAGTGCAGTTCGACTACACTTACAACTGAAGACCAAATGCTGGGTCGTTTCTTTTCCCACAAACAATGTAAAACAGTAGCCTGTGATTTGCAGAGGTCATCAGTGTTAAGGAAGAACACTTTCCATGCAGTGGCCCCTACTTTGTAGTGAATATTCATCTAGTGTCTGCTACTAGTCATCATGAAACTACTAATGAGTCTCTATCCCCCGTATAATTATGCCCCCACTTTGTCTCTAGGCTGTAGGTGCTCTGTTCTAGGTGGAAGAAAAATGAGTTACATAGAAAGAAAATAATAAGCTCCAGGGTTGCACACCCAATATATTTCAGCACTGAGATTAAGGAACAATGGAAGCAGCCAGACTTTTGTAAACATTGGCAGTGGGTTATTAAATACTGAACTATAACACATTTGATTTTTACTCTTAGGCTAAGGAGAGCATAGAAAGAGAACAAACTTCGATGTGATAAAGATCCAGAATCCATCCATGTTCCCTTTTTTCTGTGGGAATAATATCTACTAAAGTTACAAATATGGATACACGCACACGTAAACATTTGTGAAAGTGTGTGTGTATATATATATACACATACATATAACATACACATAGCATGAGTTAAATGATATTATAGTGTAAAACAACATAAGTGGAAATGATGAGATTCAGCTGGAATTATAAACCCTAATGAAATAATAGGTGAACCCACTTGGTGAACCCATACCAAGTGTGTTCAGTATAAACGAAATTTTCTTTAGCATGATAGTGGCCGCAATTGCTATCAGAACAGAAATTGGAAAAAAAGAGCTTGTGGAGATACTTTCAAGGTGTATTTGATAGAAACTTCAAGTTATTTATGTTCATAAACATATTAAAATTTACAACATGTTCAATGTGAATAAAGAGCTATATGCTTAAATCCATGTTATGTAATTTAATTCGGCTCTTGTGGGTTATAGAAAGACAAGGCTGTGCTTATTTTTCTTGAACTTCATTACTGAAAGCTAATGATCCTACATTCCATTTTATTACACCCTGCAGTTTTTTTTGAGAAACCCATAATTTCTAAGTAGCACCACTAATTAACTAGATGCTGTTGTTTGCATACAAATAATAGTCACTGTAATTTTGCTCATCTTTATATTAGAATCAGAGCACATTGCCATGATCAATTCCTTAGCAATGTGATAAAGTGATTTGCACAACTCCCCAGGTATAAGACACCAAATAAGGTTGTAAGAGCTTATTTTCAAACATGACATTGGATTTTAGCCAGGAGGACTGTGTGATGTGGCGCTGAGGCTGAATGTTATTAAAACTTAAGCTTAGAATTTTGGTGGGGGGATTATGTGTGCAAAGATGAAGGGGTCGTATGGTAAAAACCACAGCATTGCTAAGGGGTCCTTCTAGACCTCATCAACAGACTCAACATTAATTGGCACCACTTTCTGCCTCTGCAAATGCTGTAGCTCGTGTGTAAATAAGAAAAGGAGGCTTTTAAAATTCCGATTTCAACTCATGACTTAGAATTTAATGAAACCATTCAAGTTCAGCACTTTAATCTCACAAATTGGTTTATCACAGCCTAGTGGCCACTTCTTGTTTTATAATCAGCACAACAAAAAAATATCTATGAACACTTAGAAAATTAAACCAAGAGAAATGTATGTAATTCTGAGCTCATTAGAAGCAATTCATATTTTCATCTGTCTCATTAAAGTGCTGTTTTTTATGAACTGAAAAGTGTACTTTTGTATCTGTATTTCTTATATATGTAATTTTAGGCCAATAGAAGGAAAGTTTTCACACTTGATCTTAGCCAAAAGGCCAAGAAGCAATTGAAGGAAAGTTTTCCTGCAAACAATATACATGTATCTTTTTAAAGTGCATCTTATGATTGTTGGAACAGGGAAGTGCAGCAGTGAAGAAATCCCCAAAAGGAAAGGTACAATTATATAATGATTCTAGTATTCTGTGATACTTTAGTGGATTTTTCTATATTCCAAGACCATTAAAAATAATTATGTTTATTGCATTTCCATATGAGTGTATGACACTCATGTGTCCACAAAATTCAGGGGAGGTCTCTGGATTCCCTAGTACTTCAGTCACAGCTGTTGTGAGCAGCCTAAATTGGATTGTGGTCCTTAAGAAGAATAGGCAGCACTCATAGCCACAAAGCCATCTCTCCAATCCCTTACTTATGAATTTCATCTACCATTTCTGGAGATTTTTTAAATTAATTTTTAATTTTTTAAATGAAAATATTTTAACATCTGGCAGAAACAATATTTACATTCTACGTAGCTTCATAAGTCTCAAAAAATCTTATAAAATATATCATTTGTCAATGACTATATGTTTAGTCTAGCCCTTTAAACTCTATTATGTTCAATATTTGACATTTAGTAGTGAGGATAGAAATCTTCTTTTCTATATTTTCTCACCTAAAATTAAAGTTTGTGTGAACATCACTTCACTTTGACATGAGACAAGATCATTTATTGTCTGCTTGACCTGAGAAAGCAAATGTAAATTACGTCTGTGATTTTAGAGTTGTTGAAGCTTAAGAGTGAGCCATCTCATCACCCTATGAGTTACGTTCAGATCCTTAATTCTAGTAGTAACACATGGTATCACTTAGACGTGAGCATGGCTTCAGGGTGAACATGTGGGTGCTTTGTCATGAGCTCCTTTGAATCAGAATATGATTGAAAATCTTAGAATCTATTAGAAGATTTTAATGTTTATTGATTTCTAAACCTATCGGGATCATGCTTGAGCTAAGTGTATTGAATCATATTGCCCAATTATCTTAGTTACTTCCATGCTGCAGTGTCTCCCTAAGGACACTGCAGTATTTGGGGAGAAGAATTGCAATTCCTGTCTGTGTTTTATCAACAGAATAGTGAAACAACTCTAGGTTTCTTTCTGTCCACTATTTAATACACTTTCATTGGTATAGACCCTAGGATTCTAGGCAACAAATGTTTCATAATTCATACATGGTTGAATCTCTGCATATGAAACCAGAAATGTGACAAACCCTTCCAACCCCAACCCCTTTTTCTTTTCAGACTTAAGTATGTAAAAAGTAAACAATTTAGTTATAAATGTTAGCTGCTATCTTACAGATTTTCTATACATTGGTGGATCTCTAAACTTTAACTGTCATCTCTCATTCTAAATCATTTCTTCAAGATCAATTTTCTCCCACAGATTAAATAATTTGGAAGACAGGATAATGCATAAAAGTAAGTGAGATTACTCATCTTGTTATATTTTTTCCAAGTGACTCTAGTATATTATGAAGAACAAAAAGACATCCCTTTCAATAGTATTAAGCAATAATTTGTAAAATAACACATAATAGGTTGAATTGTATGCTTGAAATTTATTTTTGTTTTTTTGTTTTTGTTTTTTTGTTTTTCACCAAACCCCAGAATGTGACCTTATTTGTTTTCTGAGACATAAGAACAAAATTTGTAGTTGTAATGGAGTGGGATGGGTGCTTGGCTCCTTGTGAATATATCAATAAGCAAACAGCAATTCTGGGATATTTTATATTGGAGAACACCACTGAAGCTAGACATAGAGGTTAAAGTTAACTGAAAGCCAAGGAAAACAAAAAATTTCCAGCAAATACCAGAAATTAAAGGAAAAGCATGAAAAAGAATTTTCAGTAGACATGTCTGAGAAAACATGACCCTGATATTTTCTATTCAAGTGTTTGCTTTCAGAAATGCTGAGATCAGACATGTTTTCAGCTTCCAGTTTGTACCACCTTGATATGACCACTGTAAAAAAAACTAGTAAAGTCTGTTTCCCTTTAGTCATGCACTTACTTTTTAGCAAACTATTAAGAATTTTACTTATTTATCTGGAAACCCAGTTTTGTGTGTCCCAAGATGAATTATACAGGACTCCTTTCCTAGAGGATTCCTTGTGAATGTACTTTTAATTTATTATTTATTTTTTTAACAGTGTCAGCCGCCACATACAATGCAGATGGGTGAATGTGGTATAGAAAAATAATACAGATTGAATTAATAATAGATTATGAGACAGTATTTTACAATGCCTAATAAATATTCCTTATGGGTATGTGGCAAATATTTGTTGATGAGAAGCTTAATGAATCAATAAACAAGACAATCAATGAGCAAAAGAAAAACATGGAGGAAATATATATCACCAATCTTCTCCCAATAGGATGAGATTTCAGCTCTGATGTTAGCCAGAGGTTAGAAATAGTGCTCACAGATCTGAGGAGAGATCTTTCAATTCAATTAATGCAAATGTATACTGAGAGATAAGGAGAATCTCATGATGGTAGGACATGAAAAAATATTGTAGAGGAGTTAGGTTTTGCAAAAGAATATAGTGTTTTACAACCAAAATAATCTGAGTTACCAGATATTTCGATACAGGTGACATTGTCATGAATATATTGAGGAAAACTATTCTTGCAACAATTCTTTAAGTATTTGTAGTAGAATTCACTCTCTTGGACTGTATAGACCAGTATCCATTACAACCTGGACCTATGTTGTTTGCTAGATGCAGCTTTCTGTTGTCATGACTTCATATTGATATTCAGAGCACAGCTTCAGCTTCCAAGCTCACCCTCCATATATGGCACTGGAAGCTGTCCATTTTTATGATTACTCAACTGCCAATTTCTCCCTCTTGGCTCTCACTCCTTGTCCATTTAAATCAAGTTTTCTGGCTCCTTGTCTATTTTGTTTGTCCCAAGATTGTTGGAAAAAGAGTAAGTGGGAAACACAGAAATTGAGAGATTGCATATAAATTTTCTTCAGGCATATAATATTATATTAAATATGTAATATTTCATTCATAGAACTGTAATGCAAGGGGAAAGCTGATGTTGCATTGTTGTTTACAATATAAGTTAATGAGCATATTCAAAGTGATTTCCTATTGTAAATCTTCTCCCTGCCAGTGTATAGAATATAGGTAAGAGCCTGTTGGATTTGTAGCATGTGAAGATAATGTGGGTGTGAGTTGGAAGTCAGCCCAGTATTGAAAGGCTGTCATTGCTCTAAGATGTCATCTGGGACCATGCCATCAATCTACCCACCTTTCCTGAATGGCTTTGATGCCGATCAGTCTGGTTTCCCTTAGTATTAAAGTAATGGGCTCCTGGCTCTATTTCAGCTCTGTCAAAATACCTGCTGAGTCTCTGTATTGCCTTTCTACAAGGATTTAATCTACTCCAAGCTCCCTGACACATTATAAGGAGGAAATCTGTTTTCTCTGTCACTTTTCCTTTCTCAGCTGGGTCTGCAGCAGAACATCTTTGCTTTGGGTGAGAACAGTACAGACTTGCTATGAAATCCAGTGTTCTCCTCAGTGCTGAGTTGTCTAACTTAATCGTGTTGTTTCCCCACACCGCGGAGGCTTCCTGCATGTTGTTTCCTCTGGAAAAGAGACTTTATACACATCTTTACACTACTTATGTTCTCTACTTTGAAGTGTTTGACTGAACAAGGAAACAACACTATTATTCTTGAACTTGCAAAATTATACTCTTTAATGCCTTCATTATTGTGATATATTTCAGGTTACTTTCCTCTGTTCCTGCTACTGGACAGGAAACAATAATGACAGAAATTGTACACGTGAGCATATATAGTTAG
>JADRCH010000184.1:5023889-5056389 GCA_019843965.1 Rhynchomys soricoides
TGGGAGAGTATGTATACGTGTGGGTACATGTGTTAGTGTGCATGAGTGTGTGAGTATGGGGGGAGTGAATCTGAGTGTCTCTCTCTGTGTGTGTGTATCTATGACTATGTATGTGTGTGTTTATGCTTCATCACACTTAGCTATATCAAGCCTCTATAGAAGTTGTCAGTGAGTAATTCATCAAGTTTTGAAAGGCCATGAGAATCATACCCCCATTCCTTGCTGATATTCATGTATATATACAAGTCTTAGAACCACTTTGGCATAAACATGAAACCTTGTCAACTCCCCAGAGAAGAAGACAAATGGAGAAATGTGTAGCAATGGAACATATAGATCACTTGCACTGGAATCCCATTGGTGTGCTATCGTACCTGCCTTCAGATGTACTATCCTGGGCTCATATTTGATAAGAAAGTATCTTATTAGCATATTTGCAAAAGTGATACTCATACTGAGGCTCTAGGAGACATTCCATAAATGATTTGTCTTAACTTCATTGAAACTCAGTATCTACACTCACACATATGAAAATATACATAAACGAAAATAAAAAATAGATGGCTAGAGAAATCTTTCAAAAGCTAAGATTTCTTAATCCTGCCACAGAGGATTTAGGGTCAGTTGAATAGAAGGAATCTAATTCCTTCTTTTAAGGGCTATTGGCACCAAGTACACAGATGCAGGAAAAAATACTACTACATGTAAAATGATAGTAATTATATATTTTTAAATTAAGGCAGCAAAAGACTTTAAAAAATATATCAGTGTAGCTGTATTGGGCACATGCTGTTACCCAACCTCAGTTCCATCCAGAAGAATTGTTGCCATTGTCACCTCTCTCTGTAGAAGATAAATGATAGAACACACAGATCAAACATGAATGTTACCAAAACCCTTGAAATACTTTATCATTCTAAGTAAATTATAAGTTTCAATAAATAAGTAAATGTGTTGACAAATATATAAGTAAATTAATTAATTAATTAAGGAGAGAAAAGAATCAACAATAAAAATAATTGATAAACAAAAGAAAAATTCTCAGTAAGAATCAAATATTTTAGGGAATCCAACATTGGGGAATATATGGCCAGAGGAAAAACTCTGCTACTAAATACTAATGAGTCAATAATTTTGTTAAAAATTAAAGACCGCATTATTAAACGTAACTAATAAGTTTATCTGCTCATAGGTGCTGTTACAGTATAACAGAAATGATATTTTACTCTAGGAATAATCCAAGTATTGTCAAGAAAGTAAAAGGCAGCACAGAAAACTATACATTTATTTGTGGTCTTTATCTTCTCTGTAAAATAGAATAAGAAATAAAAAGCCTCGCCCAAGGGTAAGACAACCTAGTATGAAAATCTTGCATGTACACCATAGAGCAAAAGCCCAGAAAATCTGAAGGCCAGCAAATGCTATTCCTACAGTTAGTGTATTATCTGGCATTTTTGTTTGGTGTGCTTGAGCTTCTTATAGTTGGTGTTTCATCCAAACAGAATTTTCTGATGACAACAAAAGTAAATTAAAACTGTAGTCAGAGGTTAAGCAATTACAATTCTTGTGGGTGAAAGAAAAATATGGCAATTTTCATAAAAAGTTTTTTGAAGAGATTATTGAAGTTTCATTTATTAAAGAAAGAAATGAAAAATTACTTCAAAAAATTAATTATATGAGCAAACTATATTCTTTGGAGTATTTCTGATATGTCAATTTCACTTTTATTTTTCTACAAACACTAATAATATAAATGTCCACCATGGCAGTGCTTCATGCAGAGTGTGTGTTGATCACTGCATAGTTGAAATGAAAGAGTACAGGGTAAACATCATTTTCTACATGATAAAACATCAGAGAATAATCGAAGCCTCATAGGTCTTACACAGCTATCTAGTTAGTTCTCAAACACATTCTAATAGACTGTGCACCTCTCTTTAAAGAGATAAAAAAATATTACATTGGGTCTTGTATGTTGCTTTATGAGTAAAGAATTTGTCCTGGGAACCTAATCTAGCTCACATCTTTAATCCTAGGTTTCCTATGGTAGGGTGGGGAGAAGCAGAGACAGGAGAATGCCAAAGTAACTGGCACAAGAGCTTTTTTTTTTTTTTCAAGCATAAAAAATGCTTGAATATGTTGCATAGCAGCAAACAGCAAAGAGATGTTGTTTCAAACAAGGAGGAGGACAAGAACTGAATCCTAAGATTTTTCCTCTTTCTCTGGGCATATTGTGTCTCTTCATGCAGAGAATCAGCCCAGCAGCAGATATTGAGGAAAGCAGGGATGTGTAGCACCAGAGGTTTCTGGGAAAAAAACATGGTTTTGCAAGGGCAAAAGTTGCTTACTTTTAGCAATTTTTACATTTCTTAACTCTTTACTATTCGAAGACCAAAACCATTGGTTTCTGGTAATTAACTCTTGCTGCAGGATAAAGAAGTAAACGGTTTAACTGGTAGGGTTCTTTTTTTCTCTGGTTCAAGGACTTCTCCCTGGTCAGATAGCGGCTTGGAAACTTGAAGGAGAGAGAAAAGACAGGAAGAAAAAGAAAATTCATTTACACAGACAACATCTATAGCTGTACATAGACTCTTACATATACACACTCTATAGCCAGCCCCAACCACCTGTCTCATCAACTCTAGAAGTGTTCATCCATATTTACACACATACATATATACCTACACATGTATGTATAGACATAAAAGCCACATTGTATTCCCTATCTCTGGCCATGTTATATCTTTCAGACAAAAGTTCTTTAGAAAACTGCCTAATAGATAAAATGTTACACAAAAGGAGAGTTACAGAAATATGTCCATAGTGAGTTCAAAGCCGTGTTTCGTTCTTTAAGCTCATTATAAGTTCAAAGCAACAGTATCACAGGGCTTCTCTTTATCATAGTGCATACCTGTGGCTTCATCCATGGACCTGACCTCGAATGAATGTTTTTCCTTGATCACAAATTTGTCCCAAGCCTATTTCTCTTTTTATTACAATTATGAAGCATTATTGTATTACTTACTATGCAACCTTTACTTATTATTTTATGAGTCGATGTATTCTATTCTTGATTCAAATTTAATATTTCATCTTTCTGGAAAACAACTAAAATCATCTAAACTTTCTAAAACTATCAAATAAGGAACTCTATAAAGTCATTAATTCATCTAAACAGCATTAATTCTTGAAAGATGCCCAATAGGGTGGGCTGATGCCCAGGAAACATTAGGCTATGTGATAGTGACAGGAAAGGCATATCAGTAGCAAGAAACAATCCTGGGATGAAGTCCCCTGCATCCTAGAGCTCAGCCATCAAGGTTATCAAAATGATAGGCCATCACCAGAAAACTCACTTGCATGCCTTTATCCTTTTCTTGATGGCTTATGACATCAGCGCACATAAAAACATGCTTGTGCATATACGAACATTAAACACACACACACACACACACACACAATTAAGCTATTTAATATCACCTGAGATTTTGCTTTTAGGCTTGTTAGGTGTTGCATAGTCTATTTTATCTATCTATCTATTTATTTATTTATTTATCTGTGGCAGTCTTGCTGAGTAGCTCAGGCTAGTTTAGAATTTATAATTCTCTCACATTCTACTCCTAAGTGCTAAGATTACAAATATTTTTCACCCATATATAATATATGTTTAATAGATGTGTTTTGTTAAAGAAATGAAAAATTATTTACATATTTTTCTTTACTCTGTTTCACAGTTTTTGGAAGACATACATGTAGATTAAGTGCTTCAGCAAAGGTCCACACTGAGCTTGACTTTGATTTTCATCCTTCTTTTCTGGATTAGTGTGATCTAACTCTATATCCAGGTGTCTATTTTTATTAGTAATGTTTTTTATTATTACTTATTTATTTATTTCCACTCCAGATTTTATTCCCCCAGTCTACTCTCTAACTGTTCCACCTCCCATACTTCCTCCCTACTCCCTTGTCTCTATGAGGATGTCCCCACCCCACACCTCCTACCCCACCTGACCTCTAAACTCCCTGGGGCCTCCATTCTCTTGAGGGTTAGGTATATCATGTCTGATTTAACCCAGACCCAGCAGTCCTCGCCTGTCTATATGTTGGAGGCCTCATATCAGCTAGTGTATGCTACCTGTCTGGTGGTCCAGTGTTTGAGAGATCTCAGGGTCCAGATTAATTGAGACTGCTGGTCTTCCTATAGGGTCGCTCTCCTCCTCAGTAACTTTTAAAAAACAATTTTTTTGAAAATTTTAAGCTTACACATCTGAACATCCCCTGAACACTGAAAACATAAACTTCATAGTGTGTTTATAAAATAGATGAACTCAATGCACAAATCACAACTTTTTAAGAGGAATGTACTTGCCTTTTTGCCCCTTGCTACTGTGAGTGTTCTTATTACTCACTAGAAGTTTCCTTCACCCATATGACTGGACACCTTCACAAGCTTCCCTTCAGCTCATCTTACCCTTCTTTCTTGGGGACCAGCTTCTTTCTTTTGAGACATAGTCTTATATGCTCCCAGATATACATAAACATTTGATCCTTCTCTGTCCACCTCCACAGTGCTGGGATTACAAGCAAATACCACTGTGTACAGTTTTGTCAATGTTTCTTCTTAGGTGTGGTCTTATCTTGAAGTTTGAACCTCCTGCTTTTAGAGCCCCTCGTTTTGTCTCATCAGCTCTTAACACAGGCCCTGTTGTGTGTGTGTGTGTGTGTGTGTGTGTGTGTGTGTGTGTGTGTGTGTATGTTTCCAGGTCTCAGAATGATTTCATTGATCCTACCTGAAAACTGAGGATCTGTTTCTTTCTACCCTTAATTAACTAGAGTCCTTAACGTGAATCCTAAATGTACATTGAATCTATCAACACAGTCAGGATTTATTAAACTTGACTATCATCACATTAGAAATGCTCTCATTTTCATAAAAAAAAAAAAAAACAAAAAACCTACCAACAACTTAAAGTCAAAATAGCAAAATATATATCTTTCAAAATTATATATGGTACTTTCTCAAAGGACCCCAGTGGCTTTAGGGGCCAATGTCCTGTTGTTTCAGCCACCTGTGTATTCTTCAGTGCTATTACTTCACTATTCATTTGAGAACACACACACACACACACACACACACACACACACTATTTTATTGTCCTTCCAACCACTCTATTACAAGCCAACCTTGATTCCCTCCTCATAGAGGAATGGGAAGTGTGTTCAAGTTCCTACAGCTAATGTGGTAAACTCTGAATTGGACTTCAGCTCTAGCTGGCCATCCCACTATGCCTCATCACTATGGTATTTTGTTATAGAGATAAAATCTTAAATGTTCACTTTTATTTCCATATCCCTGAAAAAGCTGAGGTGTACTACTCATGATCATTGTTACATATTGAATTCACCCAAAGTAAATAGCATTGAAAGTCCCAACTATCTTCTTGAGCAGACATGGTAATATGGCTTCTGAACAAAACTTAGGACTTGGGTTTCCCCTAGCAAAGTGACCTAGGCACACTTATGAGAGAAGGCACTGTGCTAAACTTATCACAGGGGCTGCTGAAAATTTCCATGCTCTACTACAAGGTCGCTATAATTCCTCACTAGCTATCAATTGTATGACAATAAGGTGTCATCCATCAGCCTGTAACTTTCATTGCCAAGTGCATTCTATTTTTATCTACCCATGAACTCACACTTAGCAGAGACAGGAAGACGTCTTTCTCTATAGGATAAGCAATGAATTGTGTATTTCATGTGAAATACGTTATTTTACAACGTATTATTCAGAAATAGTCTTTGCCACAGACAAAAAAGACTTGGCAAAAAAAACCTGTAATATATTCCTCCTTAAAAACTATTTTTTTCTGTGAAGGTTTGCTCAGAGAGCAGATTGAGAAAAATGTCCTCTATTCTGCCATTTTATAAAATATGTCTCAGCAAATAGTCATAAATCTGTCAGATATTGCAACCCAGTTTGGTATTATATACTAGGAAAATGAACTCAATAGCAATATAATCTTACTTTCCAATATAACTGAACTCAGGGAAAATATCTCAGGAAGAATACAGGCATGGAAAACAAATAAAATCTAAGTACCACAGATATAAAGAAGTTTATGATGGTATATACAACTTCGGATATTGGTGTTTTCCTTTTATTAATTCTAACACAAACTCTCAATCATATCTTTCTTTTTAATTTGCCTTATCTGTTTTTTCCACTTTCCCTGAGCTGAGTAAAATTGCATTTTGTATTTTATCACTATTTTGTTTAGGTTCATTTTCTATTAAGAATATTATGGGAGACTTAAATTTAGAAATTAGTGCAAAAAACATTTTAAGAATGTTATGGGAGACTTATTTAGAAATTTGCCTTTTAATGCAAAAATATTTTATAGTTCATTGTGTAGATATATACGTGTGAGTGACAGAAATATAACAGAGATTTACTGAGTTTTATTGATTTATCTTTTTAAAGATCGGATATCATGTCTTTATAAATTGGAGTTTTAATTGAAAGATAAATAGAGATTGCTCAAATTATTTTAGCAGTGTTTGAAGGGCTGCCACTTTTCAGTAACGTTTGCTTAATGAGAAGAGAGAAAAAATATTTTAGTAAATACAGATAAACCACTAGCTACATTTTAAAGAGGTTGTGCTTATGTGGTGTAGAGGTAACTGGCTATCTTTGGATTTATTTTTCCTCCAATGCTTTTGGAGAATGATCACAAAATTACTGACTGAAAAGAAATGGAGTTGATTGAGCCTTTTTGGAATAACTCTGCCATTCATTCTAACTACAATACCATCCAGCAAGTAATTATTGAAAAATATAGACCTCAGAAGGAGCAAAGGGTGAGGAAAAGCATGTGAAGTAGTTAGTGTCTCAAACAGAAGGACCTGCCTATGATATATGTTAATTATCCAGTGGAGAAATGGCTTCTCATTGATCAGGAATACAAAGTCCCTAATTTGGTTCACTGTAGCTTTTATGAACTGTTGCTCATTTGCTTTCCAGCCTCAGTGCTTATGACTTCTCCACATTTTTTTCTCTCAAACTCTGTGCTCCAGTCAGAATAAATTTCTTTCAATTTTGTGAAAAAGTTAAACTGCCTTTTTACTCAGTAAACCTTAAAGATCCTGAAGTCCCTCTGTAGATCATTGCCATTCTTGCTTCTTCCTCTTTATCTCCTTTTTCATAGAGATAAAATTTGAATATGGTCTCCAAGAAACTTGGCTTAAATTTCCTATTGTACTTGCAAGGGTGCTAGAAGTAAAGTTTAGGGGTCAGCATGTATGCCTAACATATGCTCTGGGTTTGATTCCCAGCACTAAATAAAACAATCATGGTAGACTAGCACTTCAGAGGTAGACACAGAAGGTTCAGAAGCTTAAGGTCATAATTTGTGTGCTGGCTAGGTTTATGTATGCTTGAAACAAGCTCGAGTTATTTGGAAAGAGGGAACATTTTACATTTAGATAGTGGTGCATTTTCTTGTTTTATAATTGATATGGGAGTGTCCAGTTCACTGTAAGCAGTGGAACTGCATGTCTCATAAGTTTAAGTACCATGAGAAGCAAAAGTACCAAGCCATGAGGAACATACACAGCCTTTCTCAATGCCCTCTGATTCAGCAACTGCCACCAGGTACCTACCTTCCCTGTTTGGATTTCTGCCCTCACTTCCCTAGGTGATGGGCCATGATACAGAATTGTAAGCTTAAATAAACCCATTCTCCCAAAGTTGCCTTGGTGTGTGAGTATACATTGAGGGAGACATGGCTCCAGCTACATATGTGGCCGAGGATGTCCTTATCTGACATCAATGGGAGGGGAGGCCTTTGGTTCTGTGGAGGGTTAATGCAGCAGCGCAGGGGGATGCTATAGCAGTGAGGCAGGAGTAGGTGATTGGGTGGAAGCAAACCCTCAAGGTGGCAAAGGGGATGGGGAGAGGAGAGATGAGATTGGGGTTTGTGGAGGGGTAACCTATGAAATGTAAACAAAAAATATGATTAATAAAAAAATAAAGAATGTTAAGCCAATTTTCCACATAGAAATCAAGGTGAAAGTAACCCAGGATACTTGAAACTTTGTGTGCTGACATTTGTGTGTGTGTGTGTGTGTTAACTTGACACAAGCTAGCATTATCAAAGAGGCAGGAGCCTCACTTGAAATGCTTCCATAAGATCAAGCTGTAAGGCAATTTCTCAGTTACTGTTCAATGCAGAAGGTCCCCTTTCATTGTGGTTGGTACTATCTCTGGGCTAATGCTCTTGTGTTCTGCAAGAAAGCAGACTAAATAAACCAGGGAGGCATTAAGTAGCACCACTCCATAGTCACTTCATCAGCTCCTACTCAAATATCTTGCCCTGTTTGAGTTCCTATCCCACTTCCTTGAATGATGAATAGCAATGTGGAAGTGTAAGCTGAATAAAATATTTCCTCCCCCATTTACTTTTTGGTCACACTGTTCTTGCAGCAATAAAAACCATAGCTAAGATACTTTGTTTCAAAGCAACAAAGTGAGACTCACCCAAGAACTGTAATTTCCCTATTCTGGCGTCATGATATTATATATCAATATATTTTTTAAAAAAAAGTTATATATATATAACTTATGTGAGTTCTCCATTAATTCTAGAAAGGAAACAGTTGCTTTGCTGAAGGAAAGGCCATCCAGAGACTGCCCCAACGTGGGATTCATCTTATGGATAGGCACCAAACCCCAATACTATTACTGATGACATGTTGTGCTTATAGATGGAACCCTAGCATGGCTGTCTATGAGAGGCTCTACCAACAGCTGACTGAAACTGGTGCATATACTTACAGGCAACCACTGGACTGAGGTTGGGGAACCCTGTGGACAAGTTAGGGAAAGGACTATAGGAGCAGAAGGGGATTGCAACCCCATAGCAAGAACAACAGTATCAACTAACACTAATCAGGACCTCTCTGAGCGCCCAGAGATTAAACCAGCAACCAAAAAGCATACATAGGCTGTTCCATAACCTCTGCTACATATGTAGCAGAGAAATGCCTTGTCTGGCCTCAGTGGGAAAAAAATGTGCTAATTCCTATAGAAAATTGATGCCCCACGGAAGTGGAATGCTAGCAGGGTGAGGTGGTGTAAGTGGATGTGTGTGGGAACACTGCACCATCTCAGAAGCAAAAGGGGGTGATGGGGTAAAGAACTTGTGGAGGAGAGACCAGAAAGGGGGCAACATTTGGAATGTAAATAAATAAAACTATTAATAAAAACAAATGATTTTTTTATTAAAGTCTATTGTTAGGGGTCTAAAACATAACCTGGAGATAGCAATGATAATCTCCATATATTAGTATATGTGCTTTATTAATAATGAATATATAGTAACTCTCCAGATAGATAAGTTTATTTTCCCTTATCCAAATAGGGACAATAAATGACTTGCTCAGATTGATCAGTCCAAAGAAAATGCCATAAGATCTGGCTGAAACCACAGGAATGGATTTTATCAGACTTTGCAAGCATAAGAATTTGCAATAAGGTTGACAGCATGGTTGGGTTTTGTTTAGGGTCTCACACTGGCTGACAGGTAAACTTCCACATTGAACAAACACCTGGGGTCCTTCAAATTGTGATTATGGATGTAGAATATACCTCCATTTTTTCTGTAAAGAAATAGAGATGGCCTATAATGTACTAATACTATCAACAGCATCTAACTCTTACTGACATTATTCTAAGAAAGCCCTAAATCAGTGGTTCTCAACCTGTGTGTTGTAACCCTCTTGGTGGTCTCATATAAGATATTCTGTCTATGAGATATTTAAATTACAATTTATAACAGTAGCAAAAGTATAGTTATAAAGTAGCAATGAAATGATTTTATGGTTGGAAATCAGCATAACATGAGAAAGTACATTAAAAGTTTGCAGCATTAGGAAGGTTGAGAAGCACTGCTCTAAATGCTCAGTTCCTAAGATCCTCAGATTAGTGATTTGCACTTCAGTACAGGAACATTAAAGTGTAGAAACATTCATGGCAATGTATAGAACTGTAAGAGGCTTACCTTCCAGGGCTGCACTGATTATAATTCCTTGCCAAATGTCCATGTCTTTCTGGAACCAAGAACTTGTTGGGAAATTATGTTGTACACAGGGAATTGTTTCATTATATTGGATAATAGCTTCTTATCCAGTATACCTGGTGTCTTTATTAAAGAAAAACACCACACAGATATGACACAGATATGGATATATATAAAACATTGAAGGCAGGATGGGCATGTGTTATGGATCAGTAAGCTAAATATTGACAGCAACTACAGACTCTAAAAACAAAGCATGAATATAATCTACCCTCAGCTGATTTCAGTACCATTTTTAATTTTACTCTTTTTATTCCTTTATCTACACACTAACTGTATATAGTTTGTATGAAATAGGTATCATTTCCTTTGCTTTTTCTGGTGTTGGTTATTAGATCAAAAGTGGACAAAAAGACAATCTTCCCAAAATTGAGAATGAAGTTAGTTTAAAGTAACAAATTAAACAATCACTCTTTTATGTTCAACTCCAGTGACTGTTTCTAAATCAGGTGACATTCTTAAGCAAATTCCAGCTGCCACAAGTAATTTCAGCAGCACAAGGACTCTTAAAATTACAAACGTTAGGAGGAACTGAAAGGGTAATTTTTTATATTTTAAATTATGAGCATTCACTAGTATCTTGATATCTTTTTATTTATGGTTTGTGTCAGAGGACAAAGAGGAATTTAGAGTCCAATTGACCCTTTCTTTACTTCTGGGTATTATGTGAAAGACCATAGCAATGACTTTAAAAATATGTACATTTGCCACACAAATGTTTTTTGTTATGGAAATAATTGTAATATTCAGTTCTAACTTAGAAATCTCAAATTTAATTATGAGCATTGTCCTTTAAAACAATGGTTCTCAAACCTCCTAATGTTGCAGCCCATTAATACAATTCCTGAAGATGTGGTGACCCCCAATCATAAAATTATTTATGTTGATAGTTCATACCTGTAATTTGCTACTGTTATGAGTTACAATGCAAATATAATTGGAGATAAAGGCTTTCCATAGAAGTTGTGACTCAAAGGTTGAGAACTACCTAACTAAAATTATTTTAAAAAATATCTGAGTAGGCATTATTTGAAATCTTGGAGGACTTTACTATGAATATTTAAGTCCTAAACTACCTAAGATGTATAGCTTTATTTATTAATTCATGGTTAACTAACATGAATTTCATGTGACTGGAATCATATACAATCCATCAACTATGTGAGCTCATCTAGATTGAAGATTCAATAGGTAAATTATTATAATAAATATCTTTATTATTGAGACAAAGCCTTGCAATATAGCCTAATCTCCTTGTCCCAGCTTTTCAACTGCTGAAATTGTATGACACCACATCTGGTCAATAGATCCCATTTTAATACTCTTTGTATCGTTCTTCTGTGCAGTTGTGTATTATTGATAGTTTTATCTGATACTATACAATATATCACAGGTGTAAATTTGAAGGAATTTAAAATATTCTGCTTCTGTCATTCTAAGAGGCACACAGCTCATCTTCCGTTGATTGAAAACCTGGCTTACAATAGGACTTGCTCAACACTCTACAGAAATTATTTTGGATCATAATCTTTTTTTTTTTTTAAACTCAGTACCTATTCTTCAATGGGTTGAAGGGTGAAGTATCATGTGTGTATTATGCAAAAAAGCTTTAACAGAACTCACTAGACTGAAGAAAAGGAAATTCAGTTATGGAATTTGAGCACTACCTTCCAAGGCTGAAGCAAGAGGACCAGGGTTCTATGGCAAAACTCAACAACAAAGTCTCCAGGCCAGTCTGGGTTACATAATACTGTATATGGGAGAGGGAGAAAAAAGTCTTCCTTTCTATACCTTCTTTTACACTATTACACATTTAAAATAAAACAGAGTGAAAAAACCTTACAAATGACTGAAGAATGGAGTCATAGCTTGTCAATGGCATACAATTCATATAAAAATCACAACTGTTCTTGTTGAAATACTACATTACTATAACCAAAATGAAACCTTGTTTAAGAGCACAACCTTTCTACCTGGTAAAATACATTGGTTATATAAAGGGTTTTCACCTAGATATATAAAAAATCAAAAGCTCAAAATATAAAAGATCATGGCACATTTAATTAAAATTAATGACCTGATTCCCCCAAATAAAATAAGACTTTATGACGCAGTATAAAAGGTCAACATAATTTTATTTGAGCGACATCTTGTGCTTCTAGATGTGAAGCACTTTATTTTAAACTCAACACATCTTCCCATATTAGTCTCACAAATAGAAGTGGTACTTCAAAGTGGAAAACATTTTGTTTTGGACAATTTCTAAATAATCATCTAATTAATCTGAATTATAAAACTGATGTATGTAATCAACTCAATATGTTGACTAACATTTTGTGTATATAGATGCAAACCATCCCTTGGTATAACAGGAGACTTATTCCAGTGTCATCAAAGAGAACATCTTTAGATACTCATGTATTTCATAGAAAATAATATAATATGGGCACATGACCTATATATTCAAGAAACAATATGTATTCATATTGTTTCTTTAACTAATTTCAAATTACTTAGGATATCAAGTAGATGTAAATACTGTATCAAGAGTTCTTACCCTATACTGTTTCAGGAAATGCACTTTTAATATTTTCAATGCAGATACAGTTTTTCAGTGCTTTGGTAGGTGATTGTGTGAATATGCCAATGTGTAACAGAGTGTCTAGGTGAAGGCTTTTTAAACAATTTGTGTTTCAGGAATGGGAATCCTTAGTAAAATTTTATTTCCTTCATTGTGTGTTATTTTATTTACTATACACTTACAAATAACATTCTGCAAACCTTGTTGAATGTAAGCAAATGCTCCTTACAGAGAAAAATAACTATTGCAGAAATCATAATATTTAGAAGGTAAGAAAGCCATAACATTTGTAAAACTAATTTGTAGAGACACAGCATCCATTCATCATACGATACTCCTTTGTTCCATGTTTTTTTCATTCTGTATTTTGGAATATGCTGTGCCATTTTTTTTCTCTTTCAGCAAATGAATAAAACATTTTGATAAGTGTTTAGAAAGAGAATTGCAAGGAGGCCAATATCCTTGTGTTCACTCTCAACTCTTACAATCTCATTGTGCTCCTGTTCTTTTTCTGTCACCTATAGCTACACATACATGATTTACTTTGCACACTTGCTTCACATAACCTTGACCAGTATATTTTCCTCTTTTACAATTGACTCAGGGAGAAAGTTATTGACACTGAACTCCATCTAACTTCACCTTACATATTTTAAACAACATTTCAAAGTTCCAACAAAGTTGAAATGTGAGGTGGATGTAATAGTCCCTATGTCTGTTATTTTTTCTCATTTGAATAAAACTACTTGAACACCATTTCATAGAAAGTAATGTGTAATGAATCTTGAAAAAATGTCAAAGTGTTAATAATGCTTTATTGACATTGACATTTTGGGAAATTTTAAAAATCTGCTGTAGATAGAAAACTAGCCATGAGTGCAGTAACAATGTTAATGCATACATGAAATACATGAATGCATTATTCTATGATATATAATAGAATACATAGTATTCAAGAGCTCCTGTGAGGTTGAGTGTTTGATACATGTTGTAGTTTGTGGAACTAGTACTTTTTATCTCCATTTCATGTTACAGATAGAAAGTAAATTCACATTTTCAAATGACTTAAAAAATAGAAAATATTTATCCATTTTCCTCTTTTCATTACTGTATCAAACATCTTAAAGTATTATTATAGTGGCAGCATATCTTTGCACGTACATTGTTTATCCATTTTTCCATATTATTATTTAAATTTTCCTTTACCTATTTTTGAGATAAGATAGCCCTACTTATCCAGGTTTGCCTTCAACTCTTGCTCCTCCTTTCTTACCTACCAATTGTTAGGATCACAGGCATGCTGTAATGAATACAGACACCCTGACTTGCAATCTCATTGTGCTCCTCTAAAATAACTTTTAAAATCAATTCTATTTCCAATGGTAATTGTCAAGTATTACAAAGAAACACTGACCTTCATAAGGCTTTACCTTCATAAAATAACTTTTTAAGATTTAAACCAAACTAAACCAAACCAAACAAGCAAACAAACAAAAAAGGTATCATTGTAGTCATAGTGGTTCAAACCTATAATCCTAGCAGTAAGGAAAAGGACAACACCTAAGTCTTTATTTAGCAAGTGTCATTGGGAACATGAAATAAAAGACATTTTGAAGGTCATGTATGCAGATAAATCAGAAAGTAAGGTATTCTTGGTTACATTCATTGTGAGTTCCAAGCTAATCTAGGCTATAGACTAACAACCTGTCTAATATAAAGAATGAATAAAAGGAAGGAAGAGAGGGAGGGAAGAAGGAAGGAAGGAAGGAAGGAAGGAAGGAAGGAAGGAATTGGCAGGGAATGGGAGAGGAAAGGAGGAAGATAGCAAGAGACTGAAGGAGAGATGATAAGCAATGGAGGAGAGAGACAGAGAGAAATAGAGAGAGAGACATACAGAAAGAATATAATGATGTCAAAAGTCAAAAATACCATGATCTTTGATATAAACCCTCCACAGGCAATTAATGTAAAGATGAGACAACATTTTTTTATTATGTTTTGGTTTTTGATGAAAATTTAATAAGTAACTAGGAATTAAAATCTTCATGGTGATGCTTTATTTAAAAAAGATAAAAGCCAGGTCTTTTATCATAGCACTTGGAAGGCAGAGGACAGATTGATCTCTGTCAGTTCGAAGACAGTCTAATTTACAAAGTGAGGTGAAGATTACCTAGAACTACATAGTGAAATTCTGTATTGAAAAATAAAAAAAAAGAAGAAGAAGAAGATAAAGAAAATGAAATAAAATAACATAAAATAAAGAATTTTAAAAGGGTCCAGGTTCAATTAGGTTGTATGCACAAAAAGCCAGCCACACTGCCTTTGCTAATGTGGGTGTTAGAAAAAATGAGAACAGATTAATGTGCTCCAAATCCTGGATGATGTTTGGAAAATGTCAGGAGTGACTGAAGTAAAGAGAAACAAACAACTGCTGAGTTATCTGGAAGTAGCTGCATTGAAAGTATTCCTTCATTTTTCCATGAAAAAATACAAGAAACTTGCAGTTGCTAGTTAATACTACAGAAGTGATTTGATTTGACTGCATGGAAAGGCATGAATATTTCTTCTACAGTGGCACAGATAACAATGGCTCTCATGAGCATCAATAATGTGTCTAGTCACATTGGTAAATAGAATGAGATCTCAAATCTATCTTCTTACCTTCCTGTTCTTAAGTGACTCCTCTCCCCCTCTCCCACCTCTCTTCCCTAATGTCAGTCCTTGACCCCACTCTTCCTCCACATTCCACTAACTTGCAAGTTCATGAGTATTTCCAAATGCTATGAGCAGGTGACATCAGATTACCTCAGTGCACTTGATAGAAGAATCCCACTTATACTCCTATCAAATATTTTCAAAATCATTGCCTTATACGTATTTGTAAAATGAAAAGAAAATTATGTTATGTTATTTTTGAAGGGAACATGATTATTCTTATATATAACATAGTTATCTCTAAAGGCACTAGAGAGAAATAATTGTACACATCTTAAATGCTTTTCATCTGTCCTTTATTAAATACTCACTTAGATTTTGTGAGTGTGAGTTCTAATGTGTGTCATCGTAGATGTGCCTGTGGTGTATGTATCTATGCATTTGTTAGTGTAGGTGTATGCATGTAAGAAACTTGAATGTCCCTACCCATATGTGCATGTGCCGGTGGAAGTCCTAGAGAGATGGAATGTTTTTCCTTAAACACTTTTCACATTCATTTTTCTTGAATAGGTATCTCATGAAATTTGAAATTAACCCAATAGGCTGATGTAGATGGCCAATGAGCTTCAAGGATCTGCTTGTATCTGGCTTATGCTACCTTGCTCAGTTATTTTTGTGTGGTCTGGGATTTTAATCTCAAGTTACTATGCTTGTGAGGCAGATGATTAAGCAACTGTTCTATCATTCCATCTACTGCTGTTTTTAAAAATTCGTTGGAGAGTTGGTTATTTTAAGTTTATGTTGACAGACATAGGCACATCTCTATAATCATAATTTGTAGCAGGTATCAGTTATATCCAGGAAGCTTTTCTGATATTTGTATCATGTTCAATGATTTCCTAAATATTTACCCATCATTTGTAATAGTATTAGATAAGGTTTATCTTATTTAAGAATATCTAATACATATTAACCTTATATATATTATGTGAATTAGTAACCTATCCTTAACTCTCTTCCTGATACTTGGCAAAATTCTAGAAACTGCTTAGTGAATTGCCCCATTCCCTAAAGTTTAGAAATGAATAACATATAACACTCTCTTCTTATCTTTTTTCCTTTCATAAACAAAGTCTCACTGGGTGCCCTGAAACCTGGTTTCTAATCCAGACTTCCCTTGTTGGTTTGCTTTGTTTTGTTTTGAGACAGGGTCTCATTATGTTTCCCTGGCTGGCCTAAACAATAGTATGTAGATCAGACTGGCCTAGAACTCAGAGATCCTCCCAAATAATGGGATGACAGGTGTGCTCCATTGTGCCTGCATCATGCTCTCTTATTCTGAATTTGTTCTTTCACCCTTCAATTCCAGGTGGCCTCATATATGAGAATATACATTGAAGTATGGAATTCAAGAGAGCAGGTTTCTGCTGAGATTTGCTCAGTGCCTGATCTTCTGGACTGATTTTAGATTGTCACATATACCATCTGTTATTTCAATTATAATGCTACAAGATTCTTGACAATAGATGTTTCCTACTTTTATTTTAAATTTCTGTATTTTCTAAGAAGAAGGCAACATCTAAAGGCATTGCAGTATCACATTTGAAGGAGCCCCTTCTACTGAGCTATTCTTTTCTATTCCATTTCCAGATGAAGTTCCTTAAATACAGACCCTGTCACATACTTTCCCAACTTAAATTCCTAAATGACTCTTCACGAAAGGTATAGTAAAGTAGTATTGAACCTTTAGGATGGGCCATTTCAACCATGGTCTTCATCATCTTTTTTATCTAGTAATTAATTTAGGAGAATTGAGTTCAGGCTCAGGAGTTCCCACAAAGCGTGTTTACTTAGCTACTGAGTGACATTAACTGAGAAAATGGACACAAAGTTCATTCACATTAGCTGAGCTACACTCTGAAGGGTAGGAGATATTTATTTAGTCAAAGCTAAGCCAAGAAGTTTCTTCTTGAAAGAAAAATATTATCAGTCCTGATGTTATTTCTAAATTTAGAAAGATAAAGTCAACTAGAAAAGATGAGGTAATAACCCATTTTCTCTGACCTTGTGGTTCATATTTTTGTGGAAGATGGGAAGAAGTAGAGTTGCTAAATGCTCTAACCTTGGCATACCATGAAGTTTGAAATACTCTTGATATCAACTTAGTACTGGAGGCAGATGACCGTCTTTCCTTGAGAATTCATTGTACTCCACACAGGGATTGGGGCCAGTAAAGAGACAAGCATCATCTATCAGAGTCCCCAGATCATCACTCAATTGTGACCCTGTACAGCAGCAATGACACTGATAATAATTAAGAGTAGAGGTTTCTTTCTAAGTTGATTTTGGTAGATAGTAGATTCCAACTTTGAACAGAGAGAGTCTTGGGAGATGAGGACAGTGTAAAGTCAGGGAGTTCAAAGAGAAGAGAACCGATTTTCCTGTTAATAAGACATAAAAGGAGTTTTTTCTTACATGAAAAATAGGTGTGGTTTCATTTTATGTTTCTATCAAACATATATTACTAGCAATAATTGTATTAAAATATATCTAGTGAGATTTTAAGCAGTTTCACTACCTTCTATCTACTGACTGGATAGAATATGGGCACCCTCTATTCATTGTAATGCTAAAGCTGCAGTGCTTTGTACTTGAAGTCTGAACCTTACTTTTAATTTTAAGCTTCTTCATATCAGGTATCAAAATTAGTATCCATTTATGTTGCCCTTAAATAGGAGCATACTTCCATGCTCTTGATAAATGCAAATTAGTATTTATTATTATTAGGGCTTGTACTAGATTCCAATTACCTTGCTCTCTAACTATTACTCCACCCCTAGCTATCATGTCTTTTTTCATTTTACTTTAGAAATCATGACAACGTGGATCCACATTAATCAACTTCATAATCATGCTCCCACGGAGGTGTGAAAACACAAAGGTCATGGTCATCCCATTACATGGCAATCCTGGTCAAGTGTTAGACAAAGTTTTGGACATTTTAAAAGAAGAGACCATGGTGATGGGGACACACCAGAATCAAACCAAAGAACTTTAATCACACAAAGAAAAGTTTTAAATTTCCATGAATTTTCCTTTTATCTTAAGTTTTCATATCTGGTGTGTCTGTATTTCAAAATGGCTTTTAAACCAAAAGGGAAGAGATGCCCATGCATTCTTTATAATGATTAATTATTTATGAGCAGTGAAGTTTTATACAGGAAAATTGACTTGACCAGTAACATCTTTGGAAGCTTCTGATAAGAAGATCCAAAGCTACCAGTATCTGCCAATTATACACGGCAGAGAACTATCCTGCAGATGGACGCTTCCATCCCATATGTTTGCTCTTCCACCTTGTCAATCCCCAAGACAACTGCATCATTTGTACATAATGTCACTTCCATAGAGAGACTGTGGCTCTTCACTTCTTTTTGATTAAAAGAAGAAGTCTACATCTGGAGATGTCTGTCTTTCTTTTATTTTCACAGCTGCTTCATTATTCCAAACCAGAGAGATTTCACTGGTTTCACAGTGTTCTGGACAGAAACAAAGTGACAAGGATATTCATTTCACTGGGCATCTGACTTCCACATTACAAGATCTGTTGAAATGAATGTTTGATTCTTGACATCACTCTGCTGTGAAGTTCCACATTAATAAAGAGATGAAGACATGTGACTTGCCTGGAGGCTTAAGTGTTTAATATAGAAGTCATTATTCTATGAAGAAGGAATATTCTATTCAACCATTTCATCAAATTTATGTATCTAAAGGACACAATGTGTTGGCACCCAAGGGCAAAGTAGAATCTCTTCTGTAAAAGTGTAAAAATGCCACTACGATTTATAAAAGATAAATCGAGCAAGAAGTTCTACTGTCTATTTCAAATTGGAGGATAATTTAGAATATCTAAAAAATATAAAAGCATAACCCTTTTGCCCTTCTATTCTATTTACTATTATAGGTTTTGGAGCTCAGCAAAGACTTTAAATACTAACTCAGAAATTTCAATGGTGCAGGTCAAAGAACCCCACATGTGCACTGTTAGCCTACTGTGTTGACTCCTTCTCTGATGACATAATTGTTTTAAAGGTAAAATTTTGAGAGGTATATTTTGAAAATTAAGATACTTACCACTTGAATTTGAAGTGCTGACTTCATTTCTAAAACTACTTTGCCAAGGTCAGGATTCAATCCACAGTCTATCATTGAGAGGGACAAAAATGGCATTGTTTTCTAGGTATGGTGTCCCGTGCTTTAATTCCATGTAGGAGGCAGAGGCAAGATGATTTGTCTGATCTTGAAGTCAGCCTGGTCTACATAATAAGTTACAAGGAATCCAGAAATATATAAGAAGACCATATCCCAGAAAAGAGGCAGAGAGAGAGAGAGAGAGAGAGAGAGAGAGAGAGAGAGAGAGAATTGTACAACTGGTATTTGTTGTTTTTTATTTACTTTATTACCCACTTCTAGATATCTGATTGCTTTCAGTCAACAAATAAGAGATGGAGAATGGACTAAATCTCTCATTAATAGCTGCAATGTATCTGATAAACCTATTCATTTAGGTAGTATCTGGACATCATTTCTATGCAAGATAAATTATTTTGGTGTTCTCTAATATTCCGTTAGAGCACACTGGCAACTTGGCTTCAGAGCCCTAATTGGAAGCTTGGTGCTCCTCTTGGATAGATGCTCTATTATAGTGCTCATGTTGTGCTTTCCCAAATATCTCATTGTCAGTGAAAGGCAGGCATAGTTACAGTAAAGCGAAGGATCATGAGGCGAGCTTAGTACTTGAGAGTGTTCCCAGGAGATGTTATTTCCTTATTATACCACTAAGGATGCATTGTCTTAGCTTTGTACTTTATGCTATTGTTCATTCTTTTCCCAGAGATATTTGATTGCAGACTATACCTTCCATGTCTCAAATATCTCAGTTGGTTTTGAAAGATTGGCTGACTTTTCTAGAAGAGGAAAGGCTGTTCAAACATTCTCTAATGTATGTCCTGTGTCATATTCATATTTTCTTTGTCAATATCAATAGCACCTAAGAGATATTTGGATGATTTTTCCTGTGCTATTTATGGTTTTAATTAAGGAAACTACATACAATGACTTATTCCATGCTTGCAATAAACTCATAAATTAGCTGTTGTCAATTTACTCATTCTACAAGTGTTAAAACTGAGTACAAGTTTGAGTAAATCGATGATGATCCCTATAGAGCTATCTGCCCTCAAAGACATTGATCATAGCCATCATTGTTGTTTACTATCACCTTGTCTTTACTGTTGTTCACTCTAAAGAGTCTAGCTACTCGTTGGTGAAAGTCTACATTTTAGAAGACATTCTGCTACAAATATCACATTTGCTGCTCTTCATCACCACAAAATAAGAGATGCTCTACCAGCAGTTGACTGAGACAGTTGCAGATACTTGCACTCAATCATTGGACTGAGGTCAGCAATCCCTATGGAAGACCTAAAGAAAGGATTAAAGGAGCTGAAGGGGGATTTCAGCCTCATAGGAAGAACAACAGTATCAACTAACCAGGATCCCTCAGAGCTCCCATAGTCTAAGCTACCAATCAAAGAGCATATATGGGCTGGTCTGTGGTCCCAGCACATATGTAACAGAGGACTGCCTTGTCTGGCCTCAGTGGGAGAGGATGTGCCTAATCATGTAGAAATGTGATGCCCTAGGGAAGATGTCTGGGGGGGCACCCTCTCAGAAGCAAAGGGGAGGGGGAATGGGGTGGAAAACTCAGGTTGGAGCGACTAGGAAAGAGGGCAACCTTTAGAATGTAAATAAATAAAATAATTTAGTAAAAAGAGTACTGTTGTTATTATAATCTCAAATTTATATTTAAGATATATTTAAGATTTACAGTTAAGTCCAGAGAAATTGAATAGCATACCTCAGTGACAGCATGCATGGTATCCCCATGTTTGCAGCCAGAGAATTTGCTAATTTAGGGTGGTAGATAGAATTGCTCTTCTGTTGAGGCTAAGGAAATTTAAGAGTCTATTAAGATGTAGTGAATATTTCAGTTTTATTTCAAGCTTTAGTTCAATTATATGAGAGCAGGTTATATAAGAAATAGAGATTGTTATTGGACTACTGAGGACAAGGTGAAAAATATATATCAGCTTATCATCTGCCCATATATATGTCTACATGATTAAGTGGTTTAATAAGTTTTATAATAATCATTATTGTAACACATGGCATCATCTTATATCATATGATAGAAAGTTATGGTAGAATACTTTATGTTACTGAAGCTAACTCTTCTAGAACAACAGGACACCATATTAGCATGCAAATTAGAACCACATTAATTGTTTAATAAATGCTTGCATCTTACAGAGTAACAGATAAGAAGTAATTTAGACATATTAAGTTCACTGCCATGGTAACCTTGCAAAATGTAAGACCAAGCAGAATATGACTTTGTAGTATATCATTTTAGCTGTCTATGTAATGGACATTTTCTCCTTTATTTCTTGCCAACAGAATTGAGTATGAATTAGTCACAAATTTGAGAAATGTTTTAAGAATGGAGATATGTATAATATAAATTATTACTGGTATGAACATAATATTAATGTCTTTGACTTTTTTACCATTCTTCCTTGCAAATGAGTATGGTTTATTAACATTGTTTGGGTCAACATGATGAATACAGTATCCTTCATGGATATCTCTGGAAGAAATATGTGAAAAGAGAATACTTATGCTGCTTTTTCTTCTTTTAGAACACATTCTGTAAAGTGCTATTATAGAGGAGGGCAATATACCTGTGATTTACTGGCAAGGAGCCCAAGGAAACCATCACATCTGAGTGAAAAGAGAAAACAGGGACCTTGATAACAACTATGAGACAGTGCATGAATTTGAATTTCTTTAACTCTATCCTTATTTGGTTATCTTTATTAAACACACACGAAGGTACTGGGGCATTTAATCCTTAAGGATTATCTGAGGTTCAAGAGCATGCATATTTTGGGTTGTTGTTCCAGCTTTACCTAAGAGTGCATTCACATTCTCACCTTCAACAAAGTACTTAATACCTATATCGCTACTTCTTCAGACAAAAAGTACTTCACTATTCCTGGTGATGATGGTTGAAACAATTGTTACCCATGGTGATGGATATAAAACATTTGACAAACTGAATTCTTTGGCAGACTTTCTTTTTATTAAATTGTACTTCATATTTCTTGCTTAAAACAATTATCTGCAGTTTTTACCTAATTAGAGATCACAGAGATGGTCATTATATAAACAAATGTGAACATGATTATTTTGGTTCACACTTAGATATAAACCTGATTATGTCCCTAGATAATCCCTCCTATCACATAGGTTTCTATGTTATATCCATGGGGAAGAAGGGAAAGAAAGAATGACTTTTTAAAAATGAAGAAATAAAGAAGAAAATATATGAACAAAAAGCCCAAATGCTCTGTGCTGAGTTATGTGGACTTGAAGATTACAAATTCTTGATTCTAAAAAAGACAAACCATAAATGCAGATGATGACTAACATGTAAAACAAAGTGCCTCCTTTTGGAATAGGCATACACTTTATTTACAGTCTCATTTTCTGTTAATTTTGCTTCATAAAAAATTGTTTCTTTTTCAGTTTTTTGTGGTTTCTCTTCATGACTTTCTGTATTGTTTTCATTTCTCCCTGGCCTTCCATTTCTCTTCCTAATCTGATGTTACTTTTACATTGTTATACAAAATAATCACAATAACTTTGATTATCTGCAAAATATGATTAAATGCATTCTGAGAAATATAGTAGAAAATGGAAGACAACACATCAACTATTTTGGATTCCCAGAAACAGTATTCTTAATTTGGGGTGACTTGAAAATGTGCTAAAATACATTTTTTTTCTATTGCAGACAATTAGGCAGACCCTAAGACTACATCTGTGTTTAACTGTAAGTTTGCTGTCCAATGTACTGAAGAAGCTAGCCTCAAGGTCCAGAACTACCCTGCAGGCAAGAAACATGAGTCATTCCTCCAGCTAGTTTCAAGGGAGCAGTGGATTGGGAAATGGGAGACTTCAGCTCCTCAGTCCTCTGAGCCTCCCACTAATTAACCTCTTACTAATTAGAAATGCCATTTTTAATTACCATCATTTCCCTCTTTAAATGTGGAGAAAGCTATCTCTGCTTGGCTCTGGGGTTCCATTATGTTTCAACAGCTGTAAATTACCTAAGTGATTAATATGGCCTCTTCCGATGCCCCTGGAGGCCTGTTCTCCCTGGAGAACAATGATGTCACAGACAGAGCTCAGCATCATGGGATGGAACACATGTTTTCATGATCTAGCTTAATAAAGTGATCTGAAATGCAGGACCTTGCCCTGAATCTGGTATACCAGATGGTTTCCAGTGAAAGGCTGGGGCTCAGCTATCATGGAGAACATGAGGTTTTTCTCCCACATATCTCTTAGGAGTAAAATCACCTTGCAGTGAGATGCACCTGTCCCTGCTCCTGTGCTTGCACATACATGTGCTGAATACAAATCTTCCTGCTCATCTCTAAACTTTGATCACTTGAAGGGATGTGTTCTGCAGCCTGCACATAACACTTTACCTACAGTTCAGGTCATCTTACCTGGTATTTACTACATTCATGCTTCTTCATGCCTCATATCCAAACTTCCCTTGTATGTTTTTCCTCATATTTCAATTTGCTCCTAGCTAGCTGTGCTGGTTAGTTTTATGTCAACTTGACACAAGTTATAGTCATGTGAGATTTGGAAATCTCAATTGAGAAACTTCCTCCATAAGATCAGGTTGCAGATCAGATTCTAGGATATTTTCGTAAGTAGTGATTTATATAGGATGAACCAGTCCATTATGGGTGGGAGCATACCGGGCACAGTGCTCATTGGCTCTATAAAGTCAGGCAGAGCAATCCAGAGAAAGCAAGCCAGTAATTGACCCTCTTTCCTGGCCTCCATTTCAGCTTCTGCCTGTAGATTCCTGTATTGTTTGAGTTCTTATAATACCTTCCATCCACAATGAACACTAATGTGGAAAGGTAAGCCAACTAAACCTTTTCCTCTCAAATTGTTTTGGTTATAATATTTAATCATATCAACAGTAGCTCATTAAGACACACATTCTCCAGTTTTGCTTAATGGAAGCCATGTTTATAAAATTACTATTAACTGCACAAAGTTGCTCTATATGTTGCAGTGTTTTACCTAGCTCATCATAGCATGCATCTTAGTTGCAAGCTAATGTGTGTTTATTCTTCCATTTGAAAAATATTTGTTTTTCAGTCATAGGCCATAGAAATAACAGGAAGAGGAAAGCTTTGACCTATAATATTGGCTTACATACCTGTTGTGGAATTTGGTACATAATTCAGAATTAATAAGAGTTAGATGAATAAGTTATTGGGCTACTAGCTTAGTTGACAATTTCCTGCCAGGAGTAAACAGACAAAATTTCTTTACCATCTTTATAATTTGGTTGTTCACTCATCAAAATAGGTCTTCATGTGAATGCCTTCTGATAATTTTACTTCTTTGATATTACTGGAGATGGCTGAAAATGTTTGCTTTTTCTATTTTTGTTCAAATATTAGTGTCCAAAAAGGCTGGATAGCCATTATGTTCTGTTCTGTTAGATAATGGTTCAAACAATTTGAATATTTCTATAAATTAAAGATTTTAAAGAGGAATCATCATTTCCCATGATAATTTTGTATGAAAGGCCACAGCTTATCTTTGAAAGGAGAAAATTATGTGTGAAACTTATTTATATAATAAGGTATTTTCTATAACAATGTAATTATAAGTCATATATACAGTAAAACATCTGGCAACCAATAAATGTTATATATTTTATGTGTTTGAGCGGACCATGGAAAAAGGAAGATACAAACGGACACTCTGTATCAATCAATATAATGATGATAATAATGAACCATTTTTCTGTGGCTGACTTTCCTGAAACAGTGGTTATTTTAATGAATATGAATCAAATGACTTAAAAATTCAAACACTTCCTTGGGTCGTCTGTGTAGATTTCATGTTATCTCATTTCTGCTTTGTGTGTGTGTGTGTGTGTGTGTGTGTGTGTGTGTGTGTGTGAAATGAAAGGCTACATCAGAAAAGTGTGAGTATGGGAATATAAAGTAGGAGGCACTAGGCAGTTGTGGATCAAGGTGTGTAGACACCCAGTCAGTAGAAACAGGGAAAAGGAAAGGGTCTTTATGCCCCCAGCTCCCAAAGAGAAAGCACTCTCAGACACCTTGATTATGGCCACAGACCCATTTTCTGTTTCTAGACTAGAGAAATAAGAAAAATATATGATCTTAAGACAATACATTTGTATTCCTTGAAACCATGACAAGTGTGGTAAGTTTTAAATCGGTGACAGAAAACTAATTTAACTATCATTTGAGTGTTTCTATTTTCTTTCTATACACACACAATTGCCTTTAAGACCAATGATTAAAGAAACCAGTTTACTCTGAACTCAAAATTATGAGGGAACTATTGGTACTCCAAAATCTTAACTGCTAAATGAGTATTTTTTACTTGAAGCCATACAAATTATATAAGTTGCTGAATGATATGTTCCACTATTTGTATGTGTGTCAGATACAGTACGAAATAAATGGACAAGTATTGGGTTCTAGTGCTATCTATATTTCTTTAGAGTATGAGATCCATGTTGCATGATATTATGAGTAGATACTGACCAACACAATAGAAAGAACATGACAACAGTATGGCAGGCACTGCAATAAATGCATTCAGAGTTTTGAAATTAATTTGTTGCTGTTGTTGTTTGGATTGGAAATGGTTTTTAAAAGACAGGCTTCCCCTGTGGATATCAGGATAACCTTAAAGTCAAGATTTTTCTTCATCAGCCTCTTGAGTGCTGAGATTTCAGGTGTCTGCTTCTGTCTATACAGTGATGGTATAATATTGCATATTTGTGTAAACTATATTTCTCTTTGGTCTAAATGATGCCATGCATAATCTGCAACTTTTATGTATATTTTGGAAGATTTTGAGATTATAATTATTTAATGATACTAATAACAAACTGTTATTTTTATATAATTTATATATTTGTGTTATACCTTTTAAATTATTAATTATTATTTCTAGAATACTGTTCATTGGTAAGATTATTTTAATTGTCAAAAATTAAAAATAAAGAAAAACCAAAAGAAAGAAAAAAGAAAGACAGATATTTACATGTGACTCTACCACTTGATTCAAAATTGTGTTGTTCAAAGGTCAAAATCTGGTTTTTGTGTCACAGTCCTATCATTACAGTTACCCACAATATTGAGGAAGAGGCATAGAAATTTCAAGAGCACCAGGAAAACTTAATGAAATATTGTTTCAAAATAAAAAAAGAAAATCTGAATGGTTTATTTTTCAAATATTTGCTTTGCATATATGATGCTTTTGTTTAATCCCTATTCCAAAAACAAAAATGTCTCAACTGTATCCATAAACACATAAAATGTAATTTTATAAATGCATATTTATGATCCTACAATGAAACATTTCAATGGTAAACAAACTTGATAATGATTTTATTGATTTTAGGGACAGATATGATTCTGAGAGGTCTTACTCTCATCTCTTACTGAATTCCTCCAGTATCCCAAATGTATATAGCTGTCATTAATCTCCTAATTGTGGCAGTAATTTTATCGTGATATTACTTTCCCATTATCACTCACATTCCCTTCACCAGAAGGGGCTTCCTTTCACCTTCTAAGTGTGTATCAGCTGTGGTCAGTGCCCTTCATAATGGAAGGGCCATTGAGATCATAAGGGAGACCCCACTAGTTGGACACATCTGCCTTCCAGGTGGTGGCAAATTCTATGCTTGGCTCTTAGGTGAAAAGCTACATGTGCCATCAGTGAATAAATAGACCAGAGCGAATTAAATGGAGTTGATACTAGCTAGGACTAAGACTCATATTAGAAAAGACAAAATATTAATAGACAGAAGAGACTTTACACTGCTTAGTCTTATTGAATAATTCCAGTCTTCTGTTGGTTCCTCCCAGAAGCTTGGTTTCCTATCAAAAAATATCATCCTTAATTCCCATTCCACCCCAACTCCTCTTTTTCTTCACAACACTGAAGTTTATTCAATTCTTTCAAAAACTATTTTTGTCCATAGGCTTATCTCTGATCTGAGCCCATCAGAATGGAAATATTTTTATGATCAATGACTTTATAAGTATTATAGGGAATGAGACACTAATGAAAAGTCACTAGGAGACTGTAAGTCTTCCTTATGCTTTATGTGTGCACTCTCAATCAAAAAATAGTTTCTTGACTTCAAGGATGGCTCATCTGTTAAAAGCACTGTGTTCTTTCTATCCAAGAGGATATTAGCTGTGTTCCCAGGATGTGCATGATACCTAACTACCATCTGTAATTTCAGCTCCGGAAGAACCACTCTCTCTTCAGATGTCCAGAAAAACTGCACGAACACAGGACACATGTCCAGGTAAAATGCATATACACCTAAAATAAAAATGAATAAAATCTCAAAAAAATAAAGTAAAATAAAAAGATAGTGTTCCTGTCTAGGCTTCTGTCATAGCACTATAATTAGAAGTCTGAGGCAGGAGGATTGCAAATGAATGACTGCTTGGATTGCAGAATGAGTCCTGCATAAACTTAACAAGACCTGTCTTAAATAGAAGTATGACCTTTTAGGCCAAAAGAAAAACAGTGTCAATTCATGCCTAAGTTCAGGTACGAAAAAAGAAAAATATGAAGGAAAAGAAAAATTATTTCTTTAAAAAATATTTTCATAATTCTTTTATTTAAATGAAAATAAGATTATCTCCTTCCAACTCTCCTATTCTACAACACACTCCTTTTCAAATTAATGGCCTCCTTTTTTACAATGTGTATTATTACTATCATTATCAGTATTATTATTATTATTATTATTATTATTATTATTGATATATATCCTAATAATTCTATGTAAAGGTACTTGTTTGTATATGATTTTAAGGCTGAACAGTTGGTATTTGGTAACCAACTTCAGGTCTCACGTTGGAAAGCATGTTTTCCTTCTCTCAGTAGTCATCAAGTACCTGAAACTCTTCATCTGGGGCCAACAGCCTCTAAAATTTCTCCCATTGAGTTGGCATGTTAATTGTTGCTGGTTTTTTCAGGACTTGTTTACAAAGCCATATGGTTGAGATTTCAAAAGTATAGCTCACCTGTCATGTCTAAAATGTAAAATCTTACAACGGAATTCCTAGTCTTCTTGTCCTTACACTATTTCTGCCTCCTATCTTTTATTGTTCCTTGAGTTTTAGGTACAGAAGTTGTATTGAAGATGTACCAATTGGAGATCCTCATGATCAGTTGCTCTCTGATTTTTTTTTATGTTATGGTTTCTATCTGCTTCAAGAGATGTTCTTTGATAAAGGTTATCAGATACACTTATCTGTGTATAAGGATATGTATTTTGATGGACTTAGTAATTACACTGGTTCAGTAAGTTGTAGTAGTAGTTAGTTCTCTTCTAAAGTCTTTTGAGCTGGCTAACGATGGGCTAGGTTTACAGTGCCTGACATTATTTCCCTTCTGTTGAGTGGTCTTATGTTCAATTAGAGAATGGTTGGTTACCAACAAGATGTAAGTGTCACTATTGTACTTTTATAAATTATCTTGCCATGTTGGAAACTGTTCTATTTTATAGATATGAGAGCTGAGTAGGACTACTCATTCCTTTCTACCCCTTGGCATCTTGCATTATCGACTTTTGATACTATGAAAGCTAGTCCTCATAGAGGATGCTTTCAGGTCAAATCTAGCTCTTTTACTCAGAGTACCATACTCAAAGTGCATGTTGTCATGAGAAATAGTGGCCTTCAGTTTCTGTGAGGCAACATAATGAAACCTTAAACTCTACCTTGTTTTCCAAGTCTCCTTGACTTTCCTGACAATATTAACTCAAAAGATTCTTATGTCTGGTAGTCGGGCTTATGATAGATAATATATTGTCCTTGGAAGGTAGTGAAGAATTATTACCTCAAGTGGTTTGTGTGTATGTGTGCACCAGGTGTCTGCATTTATGCTTAGCTGCTGGGGTCCCAGAACATAGGCCATGCTCAGGAAGGTGAAATGCAGAAGTGCTAGACTACACTTCTACCTTACTGTTTCTGTGGATCCAGAGGTTGGGTTTCTCAAACTCCCATGCACCCAGATGCTGCTGGGGACCATGAGGATTTGATAAAAAGGCTGAGTGCCTGCAGTGAAACCAGAGTGGGTGGATGGGAAAATCTGGCAATATCTGAGTGAGTTCCTAGAAGTGAAGAGTCTAGAAGAGGGCCTTCTACAGGAGATTTAGTCATGGCTCTATGTGAAGAACACCTCATCCAACCTGCTGACCTTAATAGAGACACCTTTACTCTCCCAAATTGCTTTATTCATAGAGGGTGGGGATGCATATGACTTACTCAGAGTAGACAAGAGATTAAATACCTTTTGCAGAAAGGGATGCCCAATAAGGAAAGATCATTGGCTAAACACTTGGGGTCTATCTAGATACCTCATCAGCATGGAGAACTCTAGGCTCTATGCTATGTGATCAGTTGCCATGGTCCTCTTAGGTGGGTGCCATGGTCATGTGCTCCAGGACAGGAATCTGGTTGAGAGATAGTTCAAACTCCTGCTATTCTCAATTATGAGAAAAACCTCTCTTTTATTGGGGTTCGGAACTTTGCTAATACCTTACTAGTTCTTCTGTCTGGTGGCATGGTCCACTGCCCCAAAACTCCTTCGTTTCCTTTTTCTAAAGGATAGGTGTCATTGGAGTGATTGTCCTCTATGTCATTTGTAGTTAAAATTTAGGATAAAGTAGGGTATAAGTACATATATATATACATATGTGTGTGTGTGTGTATGTTTATGTTTGTTTATATGTATATGAATACATACATTTAATTAAGTATTCTTGTGTAATACATTTACCTTGGCAATAGTTAAAATGCATTTAAAAACAGTTCTTAGAACAAATAAGTCTGATTTTAATAATTAAAGATGAGATGGAGGTCGTGTCTTTAGAGAAGGGAAATTGAAACAACGACACATGATACTTGGGGGAATATTCAATGGAGTGAACTAAAATTCAAATATAAAAGAAAAATGAGGGATGATATCTAAGAGAATTGTTGTACTGGCCAAAACCAGAATAAAACTTTCCAGGGTTGATGTGATCAAAGTAAAGGACGTGTGACTTGGAGCTTTTGAAATATCTTACCATCTTAGAAAGAACATAGCTGTTGTCCTTATGAAATTCCTTGGGTCTATAAATTTCTTGGTTATCATAGATCTAGCACCAAGTCATATAATGTTAAACTAGTTGGAAATTTCTTCTTCACAGAAAGTATGTTTATATCAAATTGGGCTTACAAAACCTGCATAATGTCTACTTACATAATACCAGCATGGCATGGTCACTGAACACTGTAATTCCTCAAAATATAGTACTGAATAATTAAAAGCAACATTAAAAATACAGATATTTTCATAAATGGATAGGAGCCTGATTTCTTGAGACTCTGACCTTTTTTCTGCTTGTATTATATCAACAAGTACTTCAAAATTCTAAATTTTACTTTTGCATCTGTGAAAAGAGATAAATTTTTAAAAAAAACATGTTACTAAAGCAAACAAAAATTCTATAAATTAGAGAACACACAATTTAGGAGTTCAACTACCCCATGGCTGTTCTTGTTGGTGATGTTTTGTTGTTTGTTGTTTGGTTGGTTGGGTTTTTTTTCCTCAATGAAAAGTATTAGAATGAAATTCAAGAAAATGCACTGGCTATAGGATGAAACTAAAGCCATGGGCTGTACACAAAACTCTCCGTGTCTGGCAGAGGCTAGTGTGATTTTCAAAGATGTTCAATTAACATCATTGCATAATTTATGTCCCCCACTCACTGTGATGATCCCTGGGGAGTTCAGAGGCCAGGTGTACATGTGTGACACCAACACAGACAGAAATGAGTCAGAACCCAGGATATAATTTTTAGAAACAAAAGGAAATAAATCTCAGCCTCAGTTTAACCTAACTCAAGGCATGATGTTTTTGGTGTAGACATATGCATTCAAATGACAAGTTCCCTGAATATCTAAACATTCCGTTCTACTGACCAAGCTTCATCTCAGAGCTGCAGTCAGACTTGACATAAGGCTCCACCTAGAATTTGTTGTTTGGTTTGATTTGATTTGTTTTGGTTTCTTTTGCTTTGCTTTGTTTTTGTTGTAGTTTTGTTCCCAGATAGGTACTTCTCTTTTGCAGAAATTGTTTTTCTTGGTGTTTAGCAGCAACGACCAGCCACCATTAGCAAGTGGAAGCAGCAATTTGCAGCACCCTCTAGGGTTAAATGTTCTCCAGCAAGACTCCAGTTATCAGGTCCCCCATAGTCTTAGAAGTTATGGTTTTTGTGTTTGAATGGGCTTAGCTATCATGATTCTTCCATCCTTTGACAACAGGCACTCCTGTAGCTGTTGACTTGGGAGGGTATGAGCCATTTCTGTTAAAGATGTGATTGCTTTCTGGAACTTGTCCCATGGTTAGGACCTGCAACCTTAGCCCTCTGGATGCTCAATATGTATGGCTACTTCGCTCTGCTGTACCCTTCTTAGCAGCTTTGAGGGTTTCACAGCTTGGTCTATGGATAACTGCCCAGCTGGTGGCTGCCACTGTACTCCCCTACCTCTGTCATAGCAATCTGTTGCCTTTGCAAGTTCCTTCCTTGAGAATGTGTCAAGTCACATTCTCAGTGTGCACAACAGAAAATACACAATTCATGAGAAGTCTTTAATCAGTCTCAAGCTGCCTCACAAAGGACACAGCACAGAAAGTACCTTGCCCTTTGATTCGCCAAGTTACATAGACCTCAATATCTGTACCAATCACAACCATTTGTTTTGAACTAATCACATCCTTGTTTCTTTTAGCACGTGTCATAAAGTGTCCTTTGCTATGCCACCAAGGTAGGTGCTTTCTCTCTGATCTTAGGTGGGTATGTATGGCTACAGGGTTCCCGAGACCTCTTTATCACTGGTGATAC
>JADRCH010000184.1:5058889-5191993 GCA_019843965.1 Rhynchomys soricoides
CCAAAATACGTTTAAGTATTAATATTGTGCCAGTCAAATTGTAATAATAGATAATGACCCTGATAGCTCAGTGCCAGTACTCAAGCTATGTATTATTTACCACATTTGGATAGTTACAGCAACCATTTAATCTAGATGCATACAAATGCAGCAAATGATGCATTTATTCCAGTTTGCAAAGGGAAAGAATTCTTATAACAGCCATTTTATGTAAGGAGGCAACTCTATTCTGCAAATAGGTAAACATACTTGTCCAAGGTCAAATAAATGAACAGACAAAATTTAGATCAAGGTTTTGTGAACCAGAGTCCATGCACTCAAACAGTATTCAATACTGACTAACAGCAATTTCCCAGTGTACTCTGCCAAAGCAGTTAGCCATCTACAGGCAAATGAGATAATATACCTATCAACCAGCATTCATGTTGACAAAGGTGTGGCTGAAGTAAAAAATAATTTAAGTAGACTGTATCACAGAAAAATTCAATTTATTCCTAAGATGCATCTTTCAACTATATATATATGTGTGTATGTAACTAACATCTGTCTATATTTATTTATGTATGTATCATCTATCATCTATGTATCATATTATTTATTATTATGATTTTTGTTTATGCTGTTTGCTTGGCTTGTTGTTGTTATTGTTTCTTTGTTTTGTTTTTGTTTTGGAAAAGAATCTTCCTATATATACCAGACAGATATTAGACTCATGTTTCTCCTGCTTCAGTCTTCCTAGTACTGAGATTGTAGGCTATGCAACCAATCCCAGATCATAATCAAAACTCTACTATCTTACTTTCTTTCAAAGTATACTTTGTAAAATACATGGTCCAACAGAAGCTTGTCTCACATTGATTTCCCAAGTGGCAGTTAATGAAATGAGAATGTTCAATCAAAGAGTTTATTGGGCAAATTACCATGGGACTTACCCCAGATCTACAAGGGTATAGACCAAAACAAACAGAACAGAGCATGAGACAAGGCATGGAACGTTATAATTTTGCTTGTAGTAATACCCAGGCTCATCTTACTGAAACTCTGTGTTCTCAAGGATCTAAAATTCTGCACAGTAGGCAGGAGAAATTGAACCTTTGTATCCTGCACAAGTTACTGATCCAGTATAGTTGCAACTGGTGAATGTCTAAAAATCTGATCAGATTAAAAAAAATATAACTCGATTTGTAGAACATGCTAGTTTCTATTTTTCAAATACTCCTATTTATTTCAAGTAATAACAGTCATGGAAGGACACTTGGCTCACACAATCTGATATAAAGTGTATTCTGCATAGTACTGAGCATAACCTCCTAGACATTCATGAAAGAGGATCTCTTCAAAACAGAATCCATTAGTCTTGGAATATCAGTACTTTAAGGGAGGAGGCAGTCCAGTAGTTCAGGAAAGATGAGTGAGGTTATAAAACCTATGTCCATGAGCTTTAAAAGTTTTATGGCTATATGGACTTAGGTATGTATAGAGCACTAACTTGCATATGGATGCTTTTGAATCCCTATCTACTCCCTCATCATCTACTGATATCTATGTACATAAGACCTAAGAAACTTTAGGTCTTTAAGTATATTGCAGTTTGAAGTGATATTTCAACTGCATAATGTGTTTTATAATACTGAAAAATTTAAACTCTTTATTTTTACCTTGATAAACAATATGTCTGATATTTTATGTAGAAGACAAATAGAACACCCACCCTTGATAACACATACACACACAAACACACACACATACACAGAGACAGAGAGAGAAAGAGAGAGAGAGAGAGAGAGAGAGAGAGAGAGAGAGAGAGAGGATGGAGAAACACCTATGGACATACATGTATATACAAACTTAAAAACACACATACACCCACAGAAAGAGTACAAATAGTGATTGATACTTTTACCATTCATACTAAAATGAGATAGATTCCTACTCACTTATGTATCCTTAGGTTCTATTTGGAAAACATAGAGTCACATGATGCAGACATTATTATAATATTTGGTAGATCTAAAAGGCACTTGGGGAAACCCTAAATTAGAGAATCTTTGTACTGGCTAATGTTTTATTGTATGTATGCATGCATTCTTTGGAAGTCATGTACTTTTTGTCAAATGGTTTCCTCTAAATTGTGATTCTGTGTGACACAATGTACTTGCATCAAGCTCTAGAAATATCTAATATGAAATTTCCTGAAGAAGTGTAATTGTTTCCAACCATAGTAACTCCTTCATCACTTTGTATATTTCCTATAGGAGCTTTACTGGAAACAATAGTTACTAAAGATAAGTGGCAAGATGGCGTTCACTTTTCTAGGAGAAATGATGTTATTAATACAATTGGAAAAATAGGTTTTCTTCTGACTACTTTAGTGAGAGTTTTCAAATGAATTTTATGTATTTTCAATAAGAGAAAACCAGTATGACCAGATCATATGCTTTACTTTAAATTCTCAGACCTCAGGGTTATGAACAATGATAAAAAATACTAGTAATTGCAGATTAATAAATAAATTAAAATGGATCTAAATGCTAGCATTGTGCATAATAAATATAGGAACATAATTATCAATTATTATTTAAGGTTTAAGGTGTTTTCCATAATGAGGGAATGTAGTTGATAATAACTATAAAATCTTCTCCTATTCTGAAAATGTCTATGGAAGATACTGACCAAGTAACGTGAGTCCGGAAGAGGACCTTTAGGTATTGTTCCTTCCTGCCATAAGTTATGACATCAAATTATTGTGATATTTTTGTCAACTCTAGTAAATGCTTTGTTGAAAAAGTTGTGTTAACAGGAAAATGCAAGAAGAAAATTATACTTTAAGTAAGTAAATGAATCAATAAATTGCTTTCAATATTTAAGTATATTCACTTTAAGTTTATAAATGACTCTAGGAACAGAAAGGGTTGTTTTCCAATTTTTCTTCTATAGAGTTTACGTTTTGCTGAAGAATCTCAATTTCAGGTCCATCAATGATTACCTCTCTTACTTGTTTTGTAGACCACGGTTCAAAATGAGCAATCAGAGCTTGAAGTCATCAGTCAATAAATATTTGCTGTATTATTTAGAGTGCTGAGTATTAAAAATATACTTTGCGTTTCATGAACTTTCAAAGTGGATTAACACTTCTGCAGTAGACTTTTATACATGCATTCTCCCAAAAATAATGCTTCAGAATCTCTTACATTTATACCTTTGATGTTTAGCAAGTTTTCTAAGAACACATGTAAGTCAGAGGAAGATCTGAGAATTAAATTTTTATTTACATAGTCGAAAGCCCATCATTTTCACATCATCTTATATTCTCCAGATATTTTTGAAATTGATAAAGATGACAGGGAGTCAAGATTTCCCACTTTCAAAAACATCTAACTCTATACTACAATAGCTTTGAAAAATTCTCATAGGTAATATTAGAATTTTATGAATATTTTTGAGAAAATATCGAAAGGAAACTTTAAAATTATCTACAATGACAATCAGTTTACTCAATGAAATTGGGTAAAGCATCATCTTTTTCTTCATTAGCAACTTTCATTTGGTTGGTCACAACCAAATGAAACAAATGGTTATGATAATGAACAAATGGTTATGATAAAACACTCTGAAAATGCCTTTGGATTGAGATAGGGGATAATCACTGGGGTTTTCACTAAATATTTCATATATCCAGAGGAAATATCTGTTTTTCTTTTTTTTTTTCTTGATGATCGTTTATCCTTTTATTTATATATATATATATATATATTCTACTTTATTTACATTTCAAATGTTTCCCCCTTTCCAGATCTCCCCTTTGGAACCTCCCTATTCCCTCCCCCCTCTCCTACCTCTATCGGGGTATTCCCCCACCCACTCACCCACCCACTCTCATCTTCCCTCCTTGGCATTCTCCTATAGTGGGGGATCTAATACCCTCAGGCCCAAGGGTCTCTCCTCTCCCTGATGTCTAACAAGACCCTCCTCTGCTGCATATGTGGCCAGCACCATGGGTCACTCCATGTGTATTCTTTGGTTGGTGGATCAGTCTCCAGGACTATCAGGGGGTCAGGCCAGTTGCCACTGTTGCTGCTTTTCTGAGGATGCCAACTCCCTCAGCTCCTTCAGTCCCTTCTCCAAGTCCTCCATCTGGGACCTCCCACTCTGCCCTACTGTTGCTGTGAAGTGACTCTTGGGTATTTCTTAATATAACAAAGTTAAAAATGTATCCTTTAAATGAGAGAAGAATATGGAGCAATAATTTTCTAAAAATAGGTATGTACTTGTATTAGCAGCCACAACATTGTTTCTTTTCCTTTACTTTAGCATGGAGTGAGATTATAGAACATAAATTCAATTTACTAAGTTTCAGAATATTAGTACCATCTTTAAATAGAGAAATGGTCAAAAAGTATATCAATATTTCTGAAAAACAGAATCTTTTCTGATAAAATAATAAATCTAAAAATGTTGAACCAATGTAATGTTATTGCACATTTGACTTAAATTAAGAAACCTAATCAATTTGTATAATGTCCTCTCTGACATAGGTAGAACCATATTGCTTCTAAACAAGGGTAAATTGCCATAGCAAAATGGTTCTGAAAGGGCAACTAAATGCAAATTGGTTGATTTAGAAATAATTAAATGTCAAATGAGTAGGGGTAGGTCAGACCTCATCAAACGAAATACTTAAAGAGAAATTTACCATGCAATGGAAAGCATACATGTGACAAGGTCATGTGACAGAGAATTTCCTCTTTCCTCTAGGAAGTTAGAATAGACCTCTACTGGTCACAGGATATTTGCAGTTTTGCAGTTGTGAGAAAGGGCTATGATATTGGTACCATTCAATCGAGTGCCTTTGAAGCTTCCTTGAAAACCAGAAAGGAAAGTGGCTCACTGTCTACCTTGATTGCAATCATAGGACTCCAGTAGAGAATATTAGAGCTATACTCACTCTCAGGAACCAAGAAAATTATAAAAAACTAAGTTTTATTTTAAGGTGATATATATTCAATAACTTATTAATAAGCAATAAACAGACATTTGAAAAATATTACACATGTTTCTCCTGAGAAAAATAACCAAGTGCTTTCTTAGATAACTTGACACCTCCTTAGGGGGGACCCTCTACAATGTACCAGAGACCTGGGAGGTAAGAGACTTTCAGGACACAAAGAAAGGGACCATGAAATTCTATAATTGTTCCTGTCTGAAAGAACTGCAGGAACAAAAATGGAGAAAAGTCTGAGGATACGGAGGTCCAGCAACAGGCCTAAATTGGTATCCAGTTCAAGAGGAGGCCCCAAGGCCTGACACTATTACTGATGCTATGGTATGTTCACAAAAGGGTCCTATCATGATTGCTCTCCAAAAGACCCACCAAGCACCTAAAAGAGTCAGATGCAGATATTTATACCCAACCAATGGAATAAAAGCTACTGACCCCTGTGGTTGAATTATGAAAGAGCTGGGAGAAGCTGAGGAGTAGGGGGACCCTAGAAGAAGACAGCAATCTCAACTAACTGGACCCCCAAGATCTCTTAGACACTGAGCCACCAAGCAGGTATCATGTACCAGCTGATAAGAAGTCCCCAACACTTATACAGCAAAGGATTGTTAGTTCTGGGTTCAGTCAGAGAATATGCACCTCACCCTCAAGAGACTGGAGCCCCCAGGGAGTGGGGAGGTCTGGTAGGGTGAGGGTGGGGTGATGGGGACATTCTCATGGAGACAAGGATGGAGTAGGGGGAGTAGGTATGTGATGTGGAACAGTCAGAGGGTGGACCGGGTAGGGGATGAAATCTGGACTGTAAATAATGATTAAATAAAAAATAAATAAATAAAATATTGTCTCAAAAAGAAAAAAAAAAACTTGACACCTCTTGTCATCACTGACTTTATATTTTCTCTTGTGTTCCTCTGAATATATGCTCTTACTATACTGATCTCTGTGCAGGTTGTTTTTCCTATTCCTTTGCCCATTACACTGGTATATCTCCATCACCACTGCCACTACTCTTTCAAGGAGTGCTCTTTTCTCTTGTGCTAAGTTTTCATGATTCCAATGCCTTAATCTATCGTTCAACCATAGAAGAACTAACTTACTCTGAAAATTTTACTATGTCTCTCAACCCAATCTTGAGTTGTTGATGTTGGTAAGAGCTTGCTTTTCATTTAGTACAAAGAAAAAATTTTAAAAATTAAAAAAAAACAAACAAAATCTTATTTTTGTTCAATAACCACATATTTTTACCATAATGATTAGGATTAGTATTGGTTTAAAGTTGTATTAGTCTCAAATTTACAAGAACTATCTACACTATTTAAGAGAAACTATTTAAAAGAAATATGACAAATTCTTGTTACCTTAGGGACTTTACATATAAGCTAGGTGTTCTTTGGGATAGTCTTTTAGAAACTGGTAAGAACAGAGTATAGAAGAAACTGGAGAACCATATTATGTAGGACACTACTGGGCCATTTAAGGTTTAAACAAAGGAAATATAAAGTGATTAACTGTGCTGTTTATAATTGTCTATGACTATAACCAAATATATGGCTTTTCTGTATTCCATACATGTAAACTTAGATAAAATCCCTTCAAAAGCAAAATCTAAGAAAGAACTTGGGACGTCTACAAGAGCGAGCAGTACTACTATTTATTTATTTATTTATTTATTTATTTATTTATTTATTGGATATTTACTTTATTTACATTACAAATATTTTCCTCTTTCCTGATCTCCACTTCAGAAACAGATTATCACATCCCCCTTCCCCTGCCTCTATGACAGTGCTCCCCCATCCACCCAACCTCTCCCATCTTCCCTACCTAGCATTCCCCTACACTGGGGAATTTAACATCCTCAGGGCCAAGGGCCTTTCCTCCCATTCATGTCTAACAAAACCCTCCTCTGCCACATATGTGGCCAGTACCATGTGTTCCTCCATGTGTATTCTTTGGTTGGTGGTACAGTCTCCTGGAGCACAGGGGGGTCAGGCTAGCTGACACTGTTGCTCCCTCCATGGGGCTGCAACCCCCCTCAGCTCCTTCAGTCTCTTCTCCAACTCCTTCATCCAGGACCCCACTCTCTATCCAATGATTGGCTGTGAGCATCCACCACTGTATTTGTCAGGCTCTGCCTGAGCCTCTCATACTTCCATCAGCAAGTACTTCTCAGCATCTACAAAATCTTCCCGGTTCAGTGGCTGTATACAGGATGTATCCCCAGGTGGGGCAGACTTTTCCTTCAGCCTCTGCTCCACACTTTGTCTCCATATTTCCTCCTGTGATTATTTTGTTCACCCTTCTAAGAAACACTGAAGCCTCCATATTTTGGTCTTCCTTCCTCTTAGGCTTCATATGGTCTGTGAATTAAATCTTGGGTATTCCAAACTTTAGGGCCAATATTCACTTATCAGTGAGTACATACCATGTTTGTTCTTTTATGACTGAGTTACCTCACTCAGGAAGATATTTTCAAGTTCCATCCATTTGCCTGCAAATTTCATGAAGTCATTGCTTTTTAATAGCTGAGTAGTATTCCACTGTGTAAATGTACCTCATTTTCTGTATCCATTCTTCTGTGGAGGGACATCTGGGTTGTTTCCAGCTTCTGGATATTATATATATGGCTGCTATGAACATAGTGGAACATGTGTCCTTACTACATGTTGGAGCATCTTCTGGGTATATGCCCAGCAGTGGTATAGCTGGGTCCTTGGGTAATACTATATCCAATTTTGGGGGGATACACCAAACTTATTTCCAGAGTGATTGTTCCAGATTACAATCACACAAGCAATGGAGGAGTGTTCCTCTTTCTCCACATCTTTGCCAGCATCTGCTATTACCTGAGTTTTTGATCTTAGCCATTCTGATTGGTGTAAGGTGGGATCTCAGGGTCATTTTTATTTGCATTTCCCTAATGACTAAGGATGTTGAACATTTCTTTAGGTGCTTCTAGAACATTCGATATTCCTTAGTTGAGAATTCTGTTTACCAAAGAATACACATGGAGGGACCCATGGTGCTGGCCACATATGCAGCAGAGGAGGGTCTTGTTAGCCATCAGGGGAGGAGAGGCCCTTGGGTCTGAGGGTGTTAGATACCCCAGTATAAGAGAATGCCAAGGAGGGAAGATGAGAGTGGGTGGTTGGGTGGGAGAATACCCCCATAGTGGCAGGTGGAGGGGGGAAGAAATGGAGAGGTTCCAAAGGGGAGATTTGGAAAGGGGGTAACATTTGAAATGTAAATAACGTATGAAAAATTAAAAAAGAAAAGAAAAGAAAATTCTCTGTTTAACTTGGTTTCCATTTTTTAATAGGGTTATTTGGTTATCTGAAGTCTAACTTCTTGAGTTCTTTGTATATATTGGATATCAGCCCTCTATAGGACTTAGGATTAGTAAAGATCACTTCCCAACCTGTTGGTTGCCTTTTGCTCTATTGACAGTGTCCTTTACCTTACAGAATATTTGCAATTTTATGAGGTTGATTTGTTGATTTTTGAACTAAAAGCATAAGCCATTAGTGTTCTGTTCAGGAACTTTTCCCCGGTGCCCATGTGTTTGAGACTTTTCCCCACTTTCTATTCTATTAGATTCAGTGTATATAGTTTTATGTGGAGGTCCCTGATCCACCAGGACTTGAGCTTTGTACAGGGAGATAGGAATGGATCAATTTGCATTCTTCTACATGTTGCCTGCTAGTTGAAGCAGCACTACTTGTTGAAAAGGCTGTCTTTAAAAACAAACAAACAAAAAACAAAAAACTGGATGGTTTTAGCTCCTTTGTCAAAGATCAAGTGACCATAGGTGTATAGGTTCATTTCTTGTTCTTCATTTCTATTCCATTGATCTACCTGCCTGACACTGTACCAATAACATGCAGTTTTTCTCACTACTGCTCTGTAATACAGCTTGAAGTCAGGGATAATGATTTCCCCAGAAGTGTTTTTATTGTTGAGAATAATATTTTCTATCCTGGATTTTTTGTTAGTCCAAATGAATTTGAGAATTGCTCTTTCTAAATCTATGAAGAATTGATAGGAATTGTTGGAATTTTGATAGGGATTGCATTGAATCTGTAGATTGCTTTCAGCAGGATGGACATTTTTACTACATTAATCCTGCCAATCCATGAGCATGAGAGATCTTTCCATCTTTTCAGGTCTTCTTCAATTTCTTTCTTCAGAGATTTGAAGTTTTTGTCATACAGATCTTTCACTAGTTTGGTTAGAGTCACATCAAGGTACTTTATATTGTTCTTGACTCTTGTGAAGGGTGTCATTTCCCTAATTTCTTTCTCAGCCTGTTTATCCTTCGAGTATAGGAAGGCTACTGATTTGTTTGAGTTAATTTAGTATCCAGCCATGTTGTTGAAGTTGTTTATCAGCTGTAGCACTTCTCTGGTGGAGTTTTACTGATCACTTAAGTATACAATCATATCATCTGCAAATAGTGATATTTTGATTTCTTTCTTTCCAATTTGTATCCCTTTGACCTCCCTTTGTTGTCTAATTGCTCTAGCTAGAATTTCAAGTACTATATTGAATAGACAAGAAGAGAGAGTGCAGCCTTCTCTAGTCCCCGATTTTAGTGGGGTTTCCTCAAGTTTCTCTCCATTTAGTTTGATGTTGGCTACTCATTTGCTGTATGTTATTTTTACTATGCTTAGCTATGTGCCTTGAATTTCGGATCTTTGAAATGATCATATAGTTATTTCTTTGACTTTTTTATGTAGTGGATTACATTGTTGGATTTCTGGGTATTGAACCATCCCTGCATCACTGTTATGAAGCCTACTTGGTGGTATTGAATGATCGATTTGATGTGTTCTTGGATTTGGTTTACAAGAGTTTTATTGAGTTTTTTGTTTTTTTTGGGTTTTTTGCTGTAGTTTTCATAAGGAAAATTGATCTGAAGTTCTCATTTTTTTGTTATGTCTTTATGAGGTTTTGGTATCAGTGTAATTGTGACTTCATAGAACAAATTGGGTAGTATTCCTTCTGTTTCTATTTTGCTGAATAGTTTGAAGAGTATTGGTCTTAGGTCTTCTTTGAAGGTCTGATAGAATTCTGCACTAAACCCATCTGGTCCTAGGCTTTTTTTTGGTTGGGAGACTTTTCATGACTGCTTCTATTTCTTTAGGGGACATGGTACTATTTAGATAGTTTACCTGATCCTGACTTAACTTTGGCATTTGGTATCTGTCTAGAAAGCTGTCCATTTCATTCAGATTTTCCAATTTTGTTGAGTATAGGCTTTTGTGGTAGGATCTGATGAATTTTTTAATTTCCTTATATTCCGTTGTTATATCTCCTTTTTCATTTCTGATTTTGTTAATTTGGATGCTATCTGTGTGCCCTCTCGTTAGTCTGGATAGGGGTTAATATATCTTTTTGTTTGTTTGTTTGTTTTTGTTTTTCGAAACAGGGTTTTTCAGTATAGCCCTGGCTGTCCTGGAACTCACTCTGTAGACCAGGCTGGCCTCAAACACAGAAATCTGTCTGCCTCTACCTCCCAAGTGCTGGGATTAAAGGAGTGCACCACCACTGCCCAGGTTAATGTATTTTGTTGATTTTCTCAAAGAACCAGTTCCTGGTTTGGTTAATTCTTTGTATAGTTCTTTTAGTTTCTACTTGGTTGGTTTTAACCCTGAGTTTGATTATTTCTTACTGTCTTCTCCCCTTTGATATATTATCTTCTTTTTGTTGTATAGCTTTCAGGTGTGCTGTTAAGCTGCTAGTGTATGCTCTCTCTAGTTTCTTTTTGTAGGCACTCAGAGTGATGAGTTTTCCTCTTAGCACTGCTTTCATTCTGTCCCATAAATTTGGGTATGTTAAATTCTTATTTTCATTAAATTCTAGGAAGTCTTTAATTTCTTTCTTTATTTCTTCCTTGACCAAGTTATCATTGAGTAGACCATTATTCATCTTTCATATGAATGTGGGCTTTCTCTTGTTTTTGTTGCTATTGACGACAATCCTTTATCCATAGTGATCTGATAGGAGGCATGGGATTATTTCAATCTTCTTATATCTGTTGAGGTCCGTTTTGTGCCCAATTATATGGTCAATTATGGAGAAGGTACCATGAGGTGCTGAGAAGGAGATACATTCTTTTGATTTAGGATGAAGTATTCTATAGATATCTGTTAAATCCATTTGGTTCATAATTTCTGTTAGTTTCACTCTGTCTCTGTTTAGTTTGTGTTTCCATGATCTGTCCATTGAGTAGAGTGGGTGTTGAAGTCTCCTACTATTAGTGACCGAGGTGCAATGTGTGCTTTGAACTTTAGTAAGTTTTGTTTTTGTTTTTGTTTCTTTTTAATAAATTTTGGTACTCTTGTATTTGGAGCATAGTTGTTCAGAATTGAGTGTTCTTCTTGGTAGATTTTTTTCTTTAATGAGTATGAAGTGTCCTTCCTTATGTTTTTTGATGACTTTTGGTTGAATGTTGCTTTTATCTGATATTAGAATGGCTACTCCAGATGGTTTTTTTGAGACCATTTGCTCAGAAAATTATTTTCCAGCCATTTACTCTGAGGTAGTATTTATCTTTGACACTGAGGTGAATTTCCTGTATGAAGCAAAGTGCTGGGTCCTAGTTAGGTATCCAATCTGTTAGTATGTATCTTTTTATTGGGAAATTAAGTCAATTGATGTTGAGAGATGTTCAGGAATAAGCATTGTTGCTTTCTGTTATATAAGATGTCATTTTTATATTTGTGTGATGATCATCTTTTGGGGTTTTTAAAGGAAGATAACTTTCTTGCTTTTTCTAGGGTTTAGTTTCCCTCTTTGTGTTGGTGTTTTCCATCTATTATCATTTGTAGGGCTAGATTTGGGAAAGATATTGTGTAAATTGGTTTTTTTTTCATGGAATATTTTTGTTTCACCATCTCTGGTAATTGACAGCTTTGCTGGGTATAGTAGCCTGGACTGGCATTTGAGTTCTCTTATGGTCTCTTTGAGATCTGCCCGAGATCTTCTAGCTTTCATAGTCTTTGGTGAGAACTCTGGTGTAATTCTGATAGGTGTGCCTTTATGTGTTACTTGAACTTTTTCCCTATTGCTTTTAATATTCTTTCTTGGTTTTGTGCATTTGGTGTTTTGACTATTATGTGACAGGAGGAATTTCTTTTCTGTTCCAATCTATTTGGAGTTCTGGAGGTTTCTTGAATGTTTATGCTCATCTCATTCTTTAGGTTAGGGAAGTTTTCATCTATAACTTTGTTGAAGATATTTATTGGCCCTATACGTTGGCAATCTTCTCTCTTCTATACCTAATATTCCTAGGTTTGATCTTCTCATTGTGTCCTGGATTTCCTGGTTGTTTTGGGTTAGGATCCTTTTGCATTTCGCATGTTCTTTGACTGTTGTGTCAATGTTTTCTATGGTATCTTCTGCACCTGAGATTCTTTCTTCTATCTCTTGTATTCTGTTGGTGATGTTTCCATTTGTGACTCCCATCTCTTTCCTAGGTTTACTATCTCCAGAGTTGTCTCCCTTTGTGATTTCTTAATTGTTTCTATTTCCATTTTTAGATCCTGGATGTTTTTTGTTCAATTCCTTCCCCTGTTTGGTTGTGTTTTCCTGTAATTCTTTAAGGGATATTTTTAGTTTCTTCTTTATGGGTTTCAAGATGTTTACCTGTATTCTCTTATATTTCTTTAAGGGAGTTATTTATGTCTTTCTTAATGTCCTCTATCATCATTATGAAAAGTGATTTTAAATCTGAATCTTGCTTTTTTGGTGTGTTGAGGTATTCAGGGCTAGCTGGAGTGGGAGAACTGGGTTCTTATGATGCCAAGTAGTCTTGGTTTCTGTTGCTTATGTTCTTGCCCTTGCTTTTCACCATCTGGTTATCTCTGGTGTTAGCTTGTCTTGATCTCTCTGACTGTGGTATGTCCCTCCTGCAAGCCTTTATGTCAGTACTCCTGGGAGACTAGCTCTCTCTGAGAGGAATTTGGGTTTGGTGAGCTGTGGTACAGGTCAGCTCTGGAGTGCAGACAGAAACCAGAAGGATCCTGTCCCCAGCTGTTCCTTGTTCCCTGTGTCCTGATGGCTCTGTGAGAGTCCCTCTTGGGCTAGGAATTTGAACAGATATGGTGGTCTTGCCTGTGCTTGAAGGTGTGTTGGTACTGCTGAAAGACCAGCTCTCTCCTGGTGCTATTTGGGTATGGATGTATATGACACAGGCTCAGGTACCAGGCTGCAGAAGGAAACTAAAAGATTCCTGATCCAGGCTGCTCCTAAGTCTCTTTGTCCTTAGGGTACTGGGAGGGTTCCTCTAAGCAGAAGTTCTGACCTTATCTCCACTCACAGGCTTGTTCATACTCCTTTGAGGCTAGCTCTCTCTCCCAGCACTATTTGGGTGGCCAGTATTACTTTTTTTTTAAAAAAAAATGTATGTTTATGTGAATTGGTGTTTTACATGCATGTGTGTTTGTTTTAGTGTGTCAGATTCTTTGGAACTGAAATAACAGAAAGTTACAAGTACCATGTAGATGCTGGGAATTAATAGCAGTGATAAAGAATATAGAAAAAGATCAAGAAAAGATATTTGTTGAATTGTGCTGTGGTAAGAAAAGTCCATAAGAAACTTCTGAATTTTTTTTTCTTTATTAGATGTTTGGTAGATTTTATAAGTGGTGATATTTTTCAGGAAAAAAAGATTTTCGGGGATTTTAATAAAGGATGATGAAGAATCTAATTTGTATGTTTGTCAATTTATGACCTTTCATATCATCTAAATATAAAATGTTATGTAAATAAAAGTTTTTGTCAATTATACCTCAACAAAAAGGAAATTTTTAACACAAAAAGGAAAATTATTAACTCAAAAAGTGAATGTATCAAGTACAATATGTTTGATATATGAGTGAGGAATATTAAAAACATAAATGAATCTAAGAATCAAAATGACATTGGGATTCCACCTTTTACCAATCAAAATGCCTAAGACAAAAACTCAGGAGACAGCACATATTGGCAAGTATGTAAAGAAAAAGGAGCACTCATCCATTGCTGGTAGGATTGAAAACTGGTACAACCTCTCTGGAATTCCATCTGGAGGTTTCTTAGAAAATTACAAATAGATTTATGTGAAGACCCAGCTATACCACTCTTGGGCCTATACCCAAAAGATGCCCCACCATATCACAGGGGCACATGCTGCACTGTGTTTATAGTACCCTAATCTGTGATATACAGAAGCTGGAAACAACCCAAATATCCCAGGATAGAAGAATGGATAGAAAATGTGGTTTATTTACACAAACATATTCTAGACAGCTATTAAGAATGAAGACATCACTAGTTTTGTAGGCAAATGGATGGAACTAGAAAATAAGGATATTCATGGTATGTACTCACTAATAAGTGAGTATTAGCCAATAACCAGGGTACAATCCACAGAACTCAAGATTACCGAGCCAAAGGACCCAAATGAGGATGCTTCAATCCCACTCGAGATGGAGAAGAAAGCAACCACAGGAGGCAGAGTGAAGGAGGGCTCTTAGTGGGAGAGATGAGGGGAAGGGGAACAAGATCAGGTATGGGGTTGGGGGGAGCAGGAGAAAATACCTGTGGTCCATTAGAAAGAATGGAAATATGCAACCTGGTGGGTGGTGAGAAACCCTCTAGATTGTACCAGAGTTCTGGGAGGTAAGAGACTCTCAGGACTTAAAGGGAGGGATCATAAATGAAATGCCCAATAGTGAGGAGAGGGAATTGTAGAGTTCACTTCCAGTAGAAAGGCAGGGCCAGAAATGGAGGGATGGGGTTGCCATAGCACAGTCAAAATCACTGACCCAGAATTTTTTCAGTCAAAAAGAATTGCAGGAACAAAAATGGAGAAGAAACTGAGGGAAAAGAAGTCCAGTGACAGGCCCAACTTGGGATCTATCTCAAGGAGAGGCTCCAAGACCTGGAATTATCACTGATGCTATGCTGTGCTTATAGATAGGAACCTAATATGGCTGTCTTTTGAGAGGACCAACAACCAGATGACTGGGACAGCTGCAGAAACTTACACCCAACCAACAGACTTAAGTTCGAGACCTCTGTGGTCGAATTAGGGAAAGGCTGGAAGAAGCTGAGGAGGTAGACCTCATAAGAAGACCGGCAGTCTCAACTAACCTGGACCCCAGAGCTCTTTAATACATTGAGCAACTAGCCAGTCAGCATACACAAGCTGATCTGAGGCCCCCGACACATATACAGCAGAGGACTGCCTGGTCTGGCCTCAGTGGTTGAAGACTTACCTAACCCACTCCTAACCATGTAGTGGGGACATCTGAAGGTGGAATGGGATGGAGGGTAGAGACATCTTCTTGGAGACATGGAGCAGGAGGAATGAGTTGTGGAACTGTGAGAGGGAGGACTGGGAGGGGGTAAAGACTGAACTGTAAAAAATCAATAATTAGGTATAGAAGGTATGATTATACAAATAAAAATTGTGATTCTTTTGCATAGAAATAGTAGACAAAGAGCTAGGATTTAATAGTACTGTCAAAAGTAGTGGGGAAAAACCTGGAAATCAATTATAAATCATCTGTGTGGGTAAATGAATGTGAATAAATAATCTTCAATATTATTTTTGTGGGGGAGAATGAGGATCTTTTGGAAATCCCAATTTGCTTTTACATTTGGCCAAAGTGGGAGAAAGTCATGAATCACTAAAAATGCTAAAAGGGAAGACTGTATTTTACTTTTGTTTTTAGAGAAATCAGATACCTTAATTATAAATAATACTATGAACCAACTTAAAGCAATTGTCATATTTGGTCTCCTTTTAGCTGATTACAGCTTTCTGGGGGAACAGTCTAACAGGCAGCATGCTCCTGGAATCCAGCCTGTCTCACAGGAGCTAGAAACCAAATAGTCATGGTGCTAACATCAGATGGAGTTATTAACACCACTTTCCTAGAAATAATGTTGGAACTCTATGATAAGCCTGTTTCTGCAGAAGATATATCACTGGTGAAAATCCATCCCATGAATGCTTATGGTGAAGAAGGATGATGTTCTGGATTTATAATCATCTGTGAATCTATAAATACTTGATTTTTTAAAGTGACCAGATACCATTTCAGGTAACAGAAAGTACATAAAATAGTGACTCTAGTTCAGAAATTAATAAGAAAAATGGAGCTTTTTAAATTTACTATTTGATCTTTTTGTTATGCCTGTGTTTCTTTTTAACCCCAACTTTGACATGAAACTAGGTTACTGAAGATTAAACTTAGAATGTGAAGGCATTCCGTCAGTGATGGATGCCTTCTGTAAAATAGGTAACCGAAGAATAATATACCACAGGGATTTTATAGCCATCATATATCAGGAAAGATGTCTAACAAAAAGGCAAGAACTCTAAGAAGTGTTAACCTCTGCCTCCCTCTTCTTCCCATTAGAACTGAATACTGCACAGAACTCAAGTAGGTCCTAGTGAAAGTACTCACTTCCCTGACACGAACCACCAGAGAGGGTCAGCTATAGACTAAATACTTTTGTCGTTAGCACTTGGGTTCAACCACAAGTATGGTAGTTTAGCCAGTATCTGATAATTAACAAAGCATTAATATTATTAATGTTATGCTTCTTCCTTTCTAGAAGAAGTGATAACAACATGATTAAAGAATTAAAGAAAGTAGTTCTTAATTTGAGCCATAAATAACATCCATGTTGTCTGGACCAATTTCTTACCAAAGGACTCAAATTTAACCACACAATATAGTCTTACTATTGGACCACAGATATCTTTCCATAGTTAGTTTATGGTATGGAATTATATTCTTAGAATAATTTTGGCATAGATTAAAACATTTATCATATTATATGATTGAACTGACACATTTATATGTTAGATAACAAAATAATAATAATGGTTTATTATTATTCCCTGTCTTAATCTTCTAGACTTAACATTGGTAATGTCTTTTATAGCACTTTTTGTAGCTAGAAAAGAAATTCTGCTGTTTTTATGATGACACAATACATGGTTTATAACATTATTCAAATAGAGTTTGAGAAGAGGTGCATTAACTTTAATTGTGGATTTTACCAAGCAAATTAAAAGCATTTTAAAAAATTATTTGTCGGGTAAATAAATGCTAAAAGTTTTCCACTTTGAATTTTCTGTACTATAGAGTTCTAAGTACAGCCTATGAATTTGTCACATTCACGGAGTGCTAGTTTCACTACAAGTTTGTGTTCTGATTTGGCAGAATTTGGTGTTGATGATCATGGTCTTTGTGTGCTAGTCTTCAGTGTAGCTAGAGGAACAGAATCACAATGAACTAGAATCTATCCTTGTTCCATGGTTGATTTAATTCTTCCAGAGTGTCTCACATTTGACAGTAGAATGAAACTTTGGAAAATATATAATTTTTTTTTTTTTGCTACAGAAACACATAGCATAGTTTCCTCTTTTGATTTTCTGGACTTGAGAATTGTTCCTACATAAAATGTTTGTGATATATGTAAAACTGTGAGTGAAAAGTAGAAAAAAATTTTAGACTCATCTAATTATCCAATTAAGTACATCAATCCTTTAAATCAGAGTTGGTCTCTAAATTCAAGAAGTGACATGATATTGAGCACAATGATCCTCTGGTACAGTAAATATAATCAAATTCCTAAGGTGGGATAATGATATACTTAAATCATTCCATTTTCTTGATATTTCTATTTATAATCTCTCTCTCTCTCTCTCTCTCTCTGTCTGTCTGTCTGTGTACTCATTTGTATCTGTACATGCATATATGTGACAAGAGCTCAAAAGTTTGGATATTTTTTTGGGGGGGAGGTGGACATTAATTACTTCATTAGATGTCCTGATAGTGAAAATAATATTAATCATATTATTTTTAAACTGTTAACATCAGGGGAACAATTCATGGGCTATATGGTAGATTCATCAGCAATTCCAGCCTATTATTGAATATTCTTCACAATTCAGGCATATACATGCAACTTACTCTTAGGTACTAAGTGGATGGAGGCAAATGGAATGCAATATAGCCATGTGTCCATTAAATAGAATTACTGACCAATCATAAATCATTCCAACAGCTTTAGCACTCTATAGAGGTATATTTTACTAGTCTCAATTTACATATGAGGAAATTGAGGTAGAATGGAGAAGTAAAATTGTTATGATTATACTACCAGTCTCTATCAGAGGCAAGAGTACAAAGAAAACATCCATTACCTAAGCCAGGAGGAATGTGTCAGTTTTGCCTCATTGAAAGCCAGCTATGATGACTCATATTATGGTTCAGTGAATAAAGATATTTAATACTAAACCTGACAGCATGAGTTTGAGCCCTAATACCGACATACTGAAAGGAAAGAACCGGCACCCACAAGCTGTCTCTTACACCACATGAACTATGTGTCATGTTTACACACATGCATACACATACAAGAGGATTTTTTTTAAGTTGTCATATCTTACATCGTGTATCTAAATCATGGTGTCCTTTTCTGTATATATTCCTGTTAGTGATATTATTATTAGATTACTGATCTGAGAAGGATGGATCAAAAGTTGTATTTTTACGGACAAATCAGATGATGTAAGTTTAAAATGATAATGACACTTAAATTTAGGTATAGATGAGGCATTTGTTGTTTTATATATGCAATGTCAATAATTTTACCTCTACATACATACCAGTTGGCTATTATTGGTGAGTATATTTTATTGAGTGTTGGAGTTATGGATTCTATTGTTGTGAAGAGACACTATAACCACAGCAACCCTTATAAAGGAAAGTTTGTAGTTGTGACTGGCTTAAATTTCAGAGGTTTAGTCCATTATCATCATGGTGGAGCGCATGGCGACATGCAGGCAGACAAGGTGCTGGAGAGGAAGCAGTCAATTCTCTATCTGACTTATTAGGCAGCAGAAAGAGAAAGCCAGTGGACCCGGGTTTGAGCTTCTTTCTGAAGCTTTAAAGTTCACCATTAGTGATAGACTTCCTCCAATAGGGCCACACTTAATCCAAACAGGTCACATCTCCCAATAGTGCTACTCTTTATGAGCCTATGAGGGCCATTTTCCTTCAAACCATCACATCTGGTTTAATTAGCGAGAAGACATTATGTGTAATTTTTAAGATAATTGCAATAAATTTACCTTCAACTCAACCCACCATACCTATGACTTACATATTTTCTCAAAAATATACATTCCTGAATATAGAAAGTATAAGTAAAGAAGAATTAAAACCATGAAATTGGTCTGTACATGGGAAATTTGTAAGTAGCAATATATTTATTCTTCAAACATCTTTCTAAAATTAAATCTAAGTGAAATTATTTAGAAAAACATTAAAAACTAAATACCAAAAAACATTTAAGAAAATAAATATGGAAAACATTACTTAACATGTTTATGAATTAATTGAATTTTAGACTTATAAACATTGTTTCAATTTCATTGACTTGCAGAGTAAATTCCATGTTATGCAAAAGGAAATTAATCTATTATTTAACAAATACAAATTACTAGAAAAACTGAACAGTACATATAAAATATAAAATTGTTTTTAAGACTGAAAGCTTTCTAACTGCAAATTTACATTAAGACAGAATTATTGAAATAAATGTCATGATTTCAGGGTTGGCTGAAAATAAAATAGGTCTTTAATATCTGCCACCATAGCATTTCTTGACAAATTGACAAAGACAGTCCAGTTAATTTAGCCTCTAGAGTTGAAATTTTTCCAGAGAAGAAAATCCACTCACATCTAAATAACTGCAAACCAGTAGACTATATTTTGAAAATATTTAATCTATTTTATAATTTATATGCTGCTATGTGTCATATTTCATCAATTCTACTTACTTATGATGTATAATCTGAGGATGCAGAAGGAAAATCATGAAGGATGGATGCAAATTCCTAAAAGGTTTGAGCTTGATTATTTTGATTTAGATGTTAAATAAAATTCAAACATACCTTAAGAAAGTGTCAGTCTCAGTGAAGCCTTCAATGAAAACTTGCTTTCATTATTAGGGAGTAATGAATGGTATAAGCATACCCATTTTTTTTTTAATCAAGCAATTTTAGTTAGTGTAAAGGCAATCGGATATATGTATATGTATATATATCATATAATTCAATATGCTATATAGGAATTTAGAAGTAATTTCTTTTGTTAATGCACAAATAAATGTGTAATCAATATTTTACTTGAAGATAATCTAGAAGAATACTTTTTAATTATTTTATCATTTAAAATTTATGACTATATGTGTACCATGTAAATGTGATTGAAGGTCTTGCAAAAGCCAAACTTCTTTCACAACCCTGTGGTTAAAATTACATGTAATTATGAACCATCAGACATGGTTCTGAGAAGCAAATTCAATCCCTTTTAAGAGCAGTATGTGTTCTGTACTGCTTAGCTAAAACTCCAGCCACAGAACACATTTCAATAGGATAAAAGCCTATTACATTATCTGGATACATTTTCTCGTAAAATTAGTGTTTAAGAATTAATAAAAATCCTAAAACGGGCCAGTCACTGGGCCACCTTTCCCTCAGTCTCTTCTCCATTTTTGTCTGTGAAGTTCTTTTAGACTGGAACCATTCTGGGTCAGAATTTTTGACTGTGGAATGGCAAACCCATCCCTCTACTTGACGCCAGTCTTTCTACTGGTAGTGAATTCTAGGAGTTCCGTCACCCCACTCTTGGGAGTTTCATCTAAGATTCCTCAGTTTGAGTCCTGAGAGGCTTTCACCTTTCAAGTCTTTGATAATTTCTAGAGGGTCCTGCCACCTCCCACCCCTAGAGGTTGCATATTTCTTTTCTTTTTTCCTTCCTTCTTTCTTTCTTTCTGTTTTTTTTTTTTTTTTTTGGTTTTTCGATACAGGGTTTCTCTGTGTAGCCCAGGCTGTCCTGGAACTCACTCTGTAGACCAGGCTGGCCTTGAACTCAGAAATCTGCCTCCTTGCATCCCGAGTGCTGGGATTAAAGGCATGCACCACCACCGCCCAGCTAGGTTGCGTATTTCTGTTCATTCGGCTGGCCCTTAGGGCTTCTCTTTCTGTCTGCTCCTATATCTGATCATGTTCCCATTTTCCCCTCCTGCTCTACTCTCCCACCCAGGTTCCTTCCTCCCTCTGCCTCTCATCTCAAGTGAGGGTTCCGAGACCTGACACTATTACTGATGCTATGATGTGCTTACAGAGAGGAGCCTAGTTATAGCTGTCTTCTGAGAGGACCAACAACCAGCTGACTTGGACAGCTGCAAATATTTACAGACAATCATTTGACTGAAGTCAGGGACCCCTACGGTTGAATTAGGGAAAGACTGGAAGAAACTGAGGAGGAGGGTGACCCCATAGGAAGACCAGCAAACTTAACTACCCTGGATCCCCCATGAGGGCCATTTTCATTCAAACCATCACATTTGGTTTAATTAGTGAGAAGACATTATGTATAAATTTTAAGATAATTGCAATAAATTTACCTTCAACTCAACGCACAATACCTATGACTTACATATTTTCTCAAAAGTACACAAGCCTGGGTATAGAAAGTAGAAGTAAAGGAGAATTCAAACCATGAAATTGGTCTGTTCATGGGGACCCCCAAAACCTCTTAGGCACCGAGCCACCAACCAGGCAACATACACAAGCTGGTTTTAGGCCTCTGACACATATACAGCAAAGGACTACCTGGACTGGCCTCAGTGGGAGAAGACTTACCTAACCCTAGAGAAACTTGAGGTCCCAAGGAGTGGGGACGCCTGGGGGGTGGGCAACATCTTGGAGACAGGGGGAGGAGGAATGGATGAGGAACTGTGGGAGTGGTGAACTGCAGGGGGCAATGGCTGGACTGTTAAAAAAATAAAAGTAATAAAAAGAAATAAAAAAATCCCCTTTGGAAGGTAATTGTCAAGAAAAATAGATCAGTGTACCTATGAAATTAGAGCATTATTGGCCCAAAATATGCATTTGTAAAGAGTTGGTTCTTTGTTGTTGGATTTCTCTATAAGGTGCCAGATTCAAAGCCATATCTGTTTGCCACATCTGAAAAGATCCAGAGGGAAGTTAAGAGGGGGTATTGGACTGAGGGGGTGGAGCAACAGTGTCAACAGGCCAGAACCCCTGGAGCTCCGGGAGACTGGACCACCAATCAAGGAGTACACAGAAGGGACCCATGGCTCCAGCCATGTATGTGGCAGAGCATGGCCTTGTTGGACATCAATGGGAGGAGCAGCCCTAGGTCCTGTGGGAGTTCAATGTCCCAGTGTAGTAGAATGCCAGGGCGGGAGGGCGGGAGTGGGTAGTTGGGTGGGAGAGCACCTCACAGAGACAGAGAGAGGGGATGGGAGTTTCTAGAGGGGAGACCTGGAAATGTAAATAAAGTATCCAATAAAAGGAAAAGGGAAAAAAGAAAACGAAAAAAAAATGAGAGAAGGCAAAAAGAGAGAGAGAGGAGAGAGGGGAGGAGAGAGGGAGGAGAAAGAAAGAGACATTGTGTGCAATAAAGAGGTGAAGAAATTATTTTCCATTGTAAAATAGCCACCATTATTATTATGTTGTGCTGATCAGACAAATAGCTCAGAGTGAGAAGCTTTCCTTTCCTGAGAGAAAGAACGTTCAAAACTCCACCTGGAAGAACAGCTAGGCTGCTGAGATTAGAACAGGGTCTGGGAGTCATCGACACAGGGTGCACTGGAATTCATGTTGGCTGTGGAAATTTGAGTTGAACGCCTGAGAGTTGAAATTCTCCAAGAGCAGCCAAGAGTGACTAGCCTTGGGAAGGGATAGCACAGGGTCTTGCTAGATTTGGTATGATCTTGCAGATGGGTGTGTGTATTCTTAGGAAAGAAATATGGAGAAGCAGAAAAAATTATTAAGCAATCAAAATTCAGGCAAGAAGTTAAATACAAGTTCTACAATTTTCTACACTCCTTTAGAGACTTGATCACCGAAATTTGTGAGGAGTACAATTTCAACCATATAGGATACAGAATGTGTAATATTAGAATAGGGAGGAGGACTGGAGAACTATGCAATTTTTATTTTATAAATTAACAGCAGAACTGCTCACAAAATTGTCTGTTACTGAAGTAGACCACCTCCTGCCAACAACATATAGCAACACAAACCAAGGTAAAAACACCTCAATAGGAAATCTCATATAAAATAAAATAAACCATAAGAATGTGGGAAAAGAAAAAAATTCTGAAAAACTCAATTGAAAACGATGCAAACATCTCAAAAAATAAGAAATTATAAAGAAGTCATTATAAATTATCAACAACCTAATAACTCCTCAACACAGGAAAAAATAAAATGAAATACTTTATTTGTAATATTTTAAAATTATTTTTATATGTGTGTGTCGATGTAGGTTTGTGCACATGAGTGAAATGTTCACAGAGGTAAGAAATGAGCATCCAATGACCTGTTGGAATAGATGTTTGGAGGTGCCACACGTGGATGCTTGGAATCAAACTTGTATCCTCTGAAAGAACAGTACGCAGTCTCAACTACTAAACATTTACCAAAACAAAGAGTCCTACTCTCAAAGAGGAGAAATGACCAGATTGATAACCCAAATAAATTGCTGAAATTAAGAAGCTATATAGGAGTTGGATAAAAAATGTTAGGAAAGTAAATGGAATGATCTATACTTTGGAGGATAAATTCAAACTAAGAAGTCAAATTTCAGGAAAGAAGCAGAATTGAAAAAAATTGTTAGCTTAATAAAAAACACAGTGGAATCATTCAGGACAAAGTGAAGAAAATACAGTCATATAATAAAGAAAAAAATTTAAAACTTGGTACTAAACTAACTTCTAAAGTACATATAGAAGTCTATACCCAGGAACTCACGGGAGAGAAGAGCGATGAAATAAAATTTAAGAACTTAGAAAATATATTCAATAAAATTAAGGCTTGAAGTTTCTCTCAAACCTAGAGAGAGAAATGGACATGTACAGAAAAGAGGTCTATATGACTTTCTTTCTTTCTTCTTTTTTTCTTTCTTTCTCTCTTCCTTCCTTCAAAATATTTCTAAATGCTACAATGTCAATATATAAAGGAATGTGGGCTGAAGAGATGGCTCAGCAGTTAACAGCTCCGACTGCTCTTCTGGAGGTCCTAAGTTCAAAAATCTCAGTAACTACATGGTGGCTCACAACCATCTGTAATGAGAGCAGATGCCCTCTTCTGTGTACTTACATATTATATAAATGTAATACATATATATAATATATGTAAATATGTTTTATATATATATATATGTAACTTTACATATATATATATATATATATATATATATATATATTCTTTCTCCTGGCTGCCATCATCCTGAAAATGCAGGATGTTGAGTAGTGAGGGAAGACATCAAAGATCCTATCAATTACTCTTTCCTTAATGCTACTCTGCCTACCTACAAAGCTAGATATGTCCTCTAGTGTAATCATGCTATAATTGATCATGAATATAGCCAACTTTTCTCCTGCTTGGTTTTGAGGTCTGCTGTATAGGATTCTATTTTGGTAATATAAATATAGCTAGGGGCATCATAGGACACGGAGACAAACTACTGATGTTGTTCTGCTAATTGGTCATGAAACTCTCTCCAAATGTTTTGTTTATATACATAGATCTGTTCAGCTCTCACCTTTGTTTAGGGAAGTTTCATATTGCAATAGATAATGGTTAATTCAGGTACTCATAATTGTGGAAAGTGTTGATAATAAGTATCAATGAATACTACTATGTAGATAAGATTTCTATATGCATCCCTCTTCCCCCAAAAAACCCTCAGGGAATATCATTGAATTTTGGGCAAAAAGAAGGTAACAGTCAGAGGATAAGGAAAAGTTCTGTGAAATGCTATACTCTATTTACAATATGAACTCACAACAATTATGAGCACGGGATGGTGGATACTAATCCTTGTACATAAAGAAAACCCAAGCAAACTTACTATACCCAGAAAAACTATCTTTAAAACTGATAGAAAGATAAGAGGAATAGGTGCATTTCACAGTAATCACAAAATAAGGCAACTCATGATCAAGTACTATACATGATAAGGTGGTAAGTACAGAGAGGCAAGAATGAATAAGTGGCAACTAGAAAGGAATCTATCATGTTCAATACTAATAAACCTCTAAAACTAACAGGAGAATCCATAAAACAATAATTCAACCAACCATAGTAATAAGGAACAAAACCATAAACATTAAAAGCCTCTCTCACTGTTAGTCTTAAATGCAAATGAGGTCAGTTAACAAGATAAACTTTCTTCCAGCAGTATTCCTGTAACACAAACAGACACACAGAGAGAGAGAGAGATCCAAACTTCTTTGTCATTTGTTTTGTTTGTCTACAAGAAACACACTTCAAGGACCAGGAAGTGTAAAAACTGACTTTAAGACTTTTTAAAACTAGAATAAGTTATCATGATTATTCTGTTAGCAGATAAATTAAATTTCAAATCAAAATTGGTCCAAAAAAATGTAGCCAATACTTAAAAGATAAAAGAAAATATTACCACAAATGTATAATATTAATAAGGATATCCATAGTAAATGTTGAGATTCTCATTTCCATTAATAACCCAGAACATGGAAGGTCAGACAGATTCTGAAACAACACCAGTAGTTGAGTTCAACACTCTACTATCAGGAAAGAGAGAGAGAATCTGAACTGACAGCTTGTATCTACTAATGACTCCAAGTCATTACTGAATCAGCACCATTCTCATTCCTTCCTTTCTCAGGACCTTCCTCATGCTGAGACTGGACATTGGCATGGAAGAAAGGAAGAAAGGAAAGAAAGAAGGAAGGAAAGAAGGAAGGAAAGAAAGAGAACAATCATGCCCAATATACAGGAAGGAATACCAGGAATTTTAAAAGCATCCATAGATCCTTATGCTTTGGCCAGCATCCAGAGAAAAAGACAACAGAAGTGAAAAGAATAGTTACCTGTTTCTGAATCATAACACAGAAAAATGAGTGCTTCCAGTTGAGCTTTATGATGGCTAATAGGTTCTGCACTGAAAGGTTGGAGTTCTGGCAAGGACAAACCTATTACCTGAAGTTGAACCAATAGAGCAAGGGGTGGGCCTTTAGTCAGGCCCTTGTCTGTCTCTTCTGGATTAACTCTTGAGGGAGGAGACAGGTGTTTATCTCTGCCTGAATGTGGAGTCCGTAGTTTGCATTAACAGACCCATTAGGAGGTGGACCCTTGGAACATGTAGATTGGCCTTATTTACTATGAACTTCTTCCTGATTGCAGATATAATGTGATCAGCTGCCCTTTGCTACCGTTTTCACGCCTTTACTGCCAGGCCATGGTGGAGTATGTCCCTTCAAGCTGTAAGGCAGAATAACCCTTTCCTCTTTAAATCACTTTTGGTTGGCTATCTTGTCACTGCAATGAGAAAGTAACTATTAAAAGAGTCTTCGTCTCATACCAGGAAAAGCTTTGCTTACAAACCAGATTCTAATTCAGAAACTAGTCCAGCAACATAGCTGGGACTCAAATCAGCTTTAGTCTTTACAGTTACCAGAAATCTTTATGAAAAACTTGTATGATCTGTTTCAACTAAGGGCTTTCAACTCCAGATACTGAAATTGAATGTTTCATGCATACAAATAAGAGTCTTAAAATTATACATAAAATGTGGGAATTCTTTGTTTTAAACAACACTGAAGCTCTTATAATATTCTGTTAATATTTCCAGTATGTACAGAAATCATTGCATTGTCATAATTTATTACAAATCAACATAAAGATATATGATATAGCCAAAAGCACTGGAATAAATATTAGCAAATTTATTTCAAAATGCTATTGTTCATGGTATAAGTAAAATGATGGTGGGGAATAATCAAGGCAAGAGTCTGGAAGAAGAAAATGTGATTAGAAGTCTAAGTCCTGAATTCTTTTCCTTAGTGAATATAACCAAGATAGATATACCTCATCAGATAAAAAGCTTCTAATATTTTTAAACAGTTTATTCATTTACTTTTATAATTCTACCTAAATCATGATTCAATGGGAAGTAAATTTCTTTTGAAAATGTCTCTAAAATGTTAATTTAAAAAGAACATTATTTAAAAAGAATAAACATCAAACCCGAGGATTAATAATTTGAAGTAATTATAACAGATAAGAAGAAATTATACTGGTAGGCATGGTGGGCTTAGTTGATGAAGGCACTTGCTATCAGGCCTGACAACCCTGTATTTAATCCTTGGAAACTGGAAGTGGAAAGAAAGAAAAGTCCCACAAGTTGTTCTAGGACACACCTTTGCTGTGGCATTCATGGACAGCACACATGTAAGTGCACACACACAAATATACACACAAACACTCATATACACATATACATTACACACACACACACACAGAGAGAGAGAGAGAGAGAGAGAATATCTACCAAAAAGTTAAAATCTAGTGATGTTAAGATGGATCAATGGGTAAAGGCACTTAGCACAAAACTTAACAACCTGAATTCTTAATTCAATCACTGAAACCCACAGAACTGATTCCCACATGTTTTGTGAACTCAATTGGTACAGTTTTTATGCATGTATATGCCCACAAGGAAATAAAATAAAAGATAATAAATATCATCCAATATTGTCCTTTTTAAAGTCTAAAAATTAATATGAGACCATGTGTACATTTGGAGGTTTTGCATCTAAGAACACTTGCATTGAAGCTGAAAGTCAGGCAACTTCTATTTTTTTCTTTTTTCTTTTTTTTTTCTTGTAGTTATCAGATGACCTATAGTTATCCTCATCTTGATGAAGAGATACTGGGGCAAAGAATAAGCTAAAATTTACCATCATAGATCTTTGCAATGCCATTTAAATGAAATTTTTGTAGTCTCATATGAAGATATTTTCGCTAGACACCATTTGCTTTCATCTCCTTCAGAAGTTGCCATAACTGAGTAGAAGCATTGAGCTGAAGGCCACCTGTGTCAGTGCATTACTACTGACACAACTCTGCAAAGTGTCTTACTATAAACTGGGTCCATACCATGCCTTCATTGTCTGCTTGACCTCAGGTGCCTTTGTTTTTTCACGACCCCCACTCCCGTTTCCACAGATGTTGGTCCCTCTCTAAGGACTTTAGGATCATCTGTGCCCCAATCCTTCCTCATTCTTTGTGAGACTATCTAACAAAGAAAGGAGATTTCTTTAGCTCACAGGTTAGGATGCCCAAAGATTTGGTGCTGCCATCAGGTAACCTCTGTTGAAGGCTTCATAGCAATGGCAATTTGAGGTAGGAGAAATAGTGCAATCATCTCACAGTCAAACAGGAAGCCAGACAAAGTTGGAGAAGACATGTCTTTTGTTTTATAACCGCTGTCTCTTTCACAAAAGTACTAGATCCCTACAAGGACTATATTAATCCCTTCTAGGATTGTACCTTCAATAAATTAATCAAGTGGCACCTCTGGTTACATAAGGATCCCTTATAAACAGCTAATTTAAAATAAAACTTTTATTTTGAATAATGATAGTAAGCCTTGAACATGGCTGCAAAACAATGTTGAGGAACAAGAATATTTATAGTATGCATTTTGTGTGTCCTTTGTGTTGAAAGAGAAAAGTTATGAAATAAATGCAATGTGGATGATCAAAGAAATATTCAATTAATTAGGTTTCTCAGAAAAGACATGATGGAAATTTAGAACTATGAAAAATAGATAAATGTGTATCTTAGCAGAAACAAAAGAACGAATGTCATATTTCATTATTAATTACAGACGGCTTGGCCCTGTGACATTAGTCAGGGTCTCATTTAATGTAAACCAGGGATTATCTAAGAGAACCATTGATGCTGTAACAGCAAGGATACTGCCCGTCTCTGTACTGGGCTCTGGCCTGGCATGAATAACTAAAGGCCAAAAAGTTATAGCTGCTCCAGAGAAGAAGGTGGGTGGCAAGATGCAAAGGGAAGCTAGGGGTCAAGGTTCGGGCCACCAAGCTGGAAGTGACTGCAGTCAGGCTCCATCACCAAGCAGATTGGGCCAGATCAAGGTCCAGCAAAGAAAGCTTCAGGAAAGAAAACTCATTCTTGGAGTGTTACAGCTCAATAGGACAGGCACTCTCTGAGAATCTTTGGGGGAATAACTTGTGCACTTTATTCCTTGTGAATAGGGCCTTATAAACATTTAAGGGTGGGTTGTAATCAAGAGGCAGATGCTTTCTATTGGCTTTGTCTGAGATGCTCAGGATGCCTCATCTGCATGTGGAAGGACTTCAGATGTAGTCCCTACATGACTGACTGTCACAATCCTCTCAATGGGGTGTCATGGTCACTTGTTCAAGGATAGGAACCTGGTTGGGAGTAGATTTAAACACTGACTGTCCTTAATTATGAGAATTGCCACCAGGGTTCCAGGTTCTCTGTTGGTGGCACAGTACACAGCCCCATAGGATACAATGAAGGGTGTGCATAGTTAAAAACCTGGACTTACCTAGCTGTGCTGCCACCAGTGTTCAAAGTGTCAACTTACAGGCCAGAACTACCTGTCCTGTAACTAGCTGATGACCTTCTCTTCCTTATTCCCAAGAGAACCAATACTTATTTTCCGGTTTACTTCACTTATTTTTAATAATTTATTTTCTTGTTTCATTTTGGGACTAAATCATGTTCTGGGCATCAGTTTGTCCTCAGTCTTGAAAAGCCACAGTCAGCATCAATATAAAAGTTTAAAGACCATCTGACTCTCGTCATAGAATCTGCAGAACACCCACAGAACAGGGAATAGTATATGTGTCAGTCAAAGACAAATGCATAAGAGAAATTGTCCAACAAAGGATCGATGGTTTTGAATGCTTTCCATACATGTTAAGAAGTAAAAATAGGACCAAATTTTAACATTCCAAATACCAGCTGTGAATTTCCTAAACCTTATTTTGAATGGGAAAAACTGGAGTGTAAAAATATGTTTCATTCTTCTGTACTAATTGTCATTTCAAAAGCTTACTGCCTCTCTCTGCAAATGAAGGCCTAGACCTGGAAGCTTCTAGCCCTCATACAATATCATCTAGGCCTAGAATGTTTTCAGCCTCTGAGACTTTGTGCTGAATAAGCTTATCTGGTATTAGTTCTTTTTGAGGTCTGTCTGTCTGGTTCATCTCAGCTGTTCCGGCTCAAAATACAGCCCCAGGGAGGTAGCAACAGTGGCAACTGGCCTGACCCTCTACACCCTCCCCCCGATACTCCTAGAGACTGATCCAGCAACCAAAGAATACACATGGAGGGACCCATGGTGCTGGCCACAAATGTGGCAGAGGAGGGTCTTGTTATCCATCAGGGGGAGGAGAGTCCCTTGGGCTTGAGGGTGTTAGATCTCCCAGTATAGGAGAATGACAAGGAGGGAAGACAAGAGTGGGTGGGTAGGTGGGTGGGTGGTTTGTAGAATATCCCCATAGTGGCAGGGGGAGGGTGGAGGGAATGGGGAGGTTCCAAAGGGGAGATCTGGAAAAGGGGAAACATCTGAAATGTAAATAAAATATGAAAAAAAAATCACTTCTCCAAGCTAACTTATTCAAACTGGCTTTCATTAGCTTCTCCTGAATTGCTCTGTTTGGCCTCAGACTAACTTTCACAATCTATTCTAATCTTTTAGTTACTTCTCTATCTCTGGATTGCTCTGTCTTTACTTGTGTCTAGTTTTTGTCCCTTCAACCTGTCTTTGTAAAACTTTCCTGGTAAAACTGCCTTCTCTCTCTCTCTCTCTCTCTCCCTCTCTCTCTCTCTCTCTCTGCCCTATTTTAAGTAGCCTCTTTTCCCTCTCCCATGTGAGTTGGGTATCCTCTACTCTGTCAAACCTTTCTCTTATTCATCGCTTTCTTTGCTATTCAATTAGATATAATTTTTAAACATGGGTGCCTCATTCTCAAGTTTATGACATATATATTTATGTATACATTTATAAATATTATTTATTATATGCTATATATTAATTATATATTATTATATTATATATTATACATTGTATTACATATCACATATCACATATCACACATCACATATATTATACATAGTATATATGTCTATATATAAAATTTATATATTATATATTACATATAATGTATATATGTAAAACATTCTATACATGTATTTGAGGATTGTATAATCAGGGGGTTGATTTCTAGAAAAAAAAAAAACTGATTCATTTCTCTCAGCAGTCATTAACTGATTGTAGGTCTTTATCTAATGGTGAGGTCCCTGAGATTTCAACCATCCAAGCTGAATGGTCAACTAGTTGTCACTGTTTGGTCACACACAAACAGCCCCCCCCCCCACACACACACATACACACACACACATATACACACACACACGTGTGTTCTTGATATTAGAAAAAATAGCTTGGGTGATATAATCAAAATGTGGAAACAGAAGCATCACTCTTGGGAAAATGTATTTCCTGACCTTGCAAATACTGAACCTGAAATCACAATTTTCATAAGGCCAATGCTTCTACCACATGTCAAAGACACTGTCTCCTATAAATATTCACTAAAATATTTATACTCTGTACAGGTGTATTGCAAATTATACCACTCTAAATTAAGTTAGTTATTAAGTAGTTTAACTCTGATTTCCCATAATGTAATTTTGTTTGAAGATAGAATTTTTATAGAAGAAATCAATTTAGTGTGTCAAAGACATGCTAAAGAAAATTTACACATAGAGGTTTGCATGCAAAAGAAGCAGCCAAGACCAGAAAGGATCAAAGACATTTGTTCGAGATGCTCAGAGTACTATCTACTGATACATATCACTTTCTACCTCTTTACTGAGTACTATTAAGAAAGTTTTCTCCATCATCACACCATTTCCTAAGCTGACATTATTGTAAAAAGTTTGATATGAAAAACTGCCCACTCTGGCCCAGATAAGGATACCAAAGGAATCATTTTGATTCTAGACATCTTCTTGAGGTGAGAAGTAGTATTTATAGTTAGGACTGAGTTGGATCACTTTTCCATCTCCTTTTGATGTGTTTTGATACCAAGATTTCTCAAATACTTAATCCATGCATGCTAATTTCTGGAGAAGACCTGTGTTTATATCAAATTTATTGTGTATACGTTTTAAATGACACAATGTAGCAAATTATTTTGAAGATTGAAGAGTACCTGCTGTAAGGTGCAATCTAAATATTAAGTTATTAATTGGGGGTAGTAATAATTATGCCATCTCTTATGGATAATGACTTTCTTTTGCTTTGCTTCCAATGCAATCTAAATTGTGTGCTTACATGTACATATACTATTAAATGCTTCTTGTAGAATTTGATTAAAGCTTTTCATATTAAGAGTTTTAGAAAAACCTTAATTTTGGTCTAGAAACAGCTTAGAGTATAGCTATTCCAAACAAACTGTAAGTAAGAAAAATTGTGTGAGATAAGATAATATTGTTGGAATTTTTCTTATTTCAATGTCAAAGGGATTCTAGATAAGATTGAGATAATTGGCATTCCTTTCTGGTCTTGCTAGTGTCATTGCAGAAAAGCCACATGCAGAAATTCATGTTGCAGAAAACATGAAATCAACACTAGAAATCTTATGTATATGGAAGCTTCTGATTTTTCTGTAATGTCAGGACAGACATGATGCTTATATTAGAACTTAAACAGCACATTAATTTTAGCTTACTACAGCAGACAAATGGTAACATTCCCTAAAAATCAAGCTGTTTATTTTCTAATATTGTTGCTGTCTGAGTGGAAGACAGTGCCTCATCTGTTATACAGGGAAAATACAATAACTGAGATGATAATATTCTTGTAAATTTAACTTCTCTTTTAATTAAGCAACCTATGCTTAGCATTCATCTATTCCTTGTATGGAAGTTCCTCTGATTTCCTTCAAGTCAAAGCTTGTTCATCACCATTTCATTCTATTTCTTCTGTTTTCTTTGTGTTTTTCATCAGTATGTTAAAACTATTTTGTACTGAAAACTTAAATCTGTTCAGTTCAATCAATTTTGGAACATCATGCTTTTCAGTATTTGAGATGAGGTATAGACTCTGGGGACATCTGTTCTTTTACTGTTGCTTATTGTTGTTAGATTGAGTTGAAGGCAGAGAGAGTCACCCTACTGCTTTTGAGTCCTTACCATCTTGGAAGAGCAAGAAGACATGATCAAAAGAGAAAGAAGACTCATCCACTGTCAAACCAAAGTCCTCTCCTTTAGCTTTTTCCTGCAATTATTAGATCTACTGTTTCCTGCAATTATTGTGTTCAGGACTCCAGCATGCTGGTGATCTATCTTATTAAGGAAAACTTAGAAGAGTCATGGCTGTATATTAACCAGAATCTAACCTGTGGCCAACAAGTAATTGTTGCTATTTCTCTAACACATTATTGAGTTTACATCCACTTTGACCTTGACTAGTACCTCTGCTGGGATCTGTAGCTTGTAATATTTTCATGACTCCTCTCAAGATCTGGATAAATAGTTATCAAAGTGATGAAGTATGAGAATTTCCACTGGGCAGATACATAGTACTTATTTTAATTTGCATTGTTCACTTTATTCATTGTTGATTTTTTACAAAAGTTTATTACAATGTACAACAACAGGCTCCAGGATAACACTTCATTCTAGCTATTCTGTGGCAAAGATGTTATGACAAGGAATCCAGATGTTTGACAGGTTACAAAATAATACTTCATTCTAGCTATTCCGTGGCAAAGATGTTATGGCAGGGGATCCAGATGTTTGACAGGTTACAGGATAACACTTCATTCGAGCTGTAGTGGCAAAGATGTTATGGCAGGGAATCCAGATGTTTAAAAAGGAATGGAAGAGGAGAGTCACCATCACTTCAGATGTGAGGAACAGTTTACTTTTTGCCAGATTTCTTAATTCCACCTGTGGCCAGAGGGCTCTTCTGCATGGCCTTGGCTTTTAGCTCCTTGAATTTCTTCTGTTCCTCCTTTTGTTTCTCCTTGAAAGTCTTATCTTCATCAATCTCCTTGAACAGCTTCTTGGGCTGTTTCAAGGGCTTCTTTTTCCACCTTTGCAGTCCAACATGGTGCCTCCAGCCCCTTCACCAGATCCTGATCCTAAGCACTGCATAGTCCTTATGACAAAAAAAAAAAAAAAAAAGCGTCTTAATCATATACTAAACTCCTTTAAAAAGATGTAGTTAAATTTATATTGATGCTCACTGAACAAAGCAGATTGGTCTTCCTAATGAGTAGGGTCCTCATGAAATCCACTGAAGGCTTGAGGAGAACAACACACCACTCTCTGAGAACAAAGATAAGAATCCAACAGACTGAAAATAAACTGCAACTTTGGTCTCATGTATCTCTAAGACTTTAAGTCAACTATAGCTGTTGTTGTTTTAATTTTCCAGTATTCATAATCATGTATGTTCTCTGGATAAAACTTGCTAACAGAAGTGACTGTGCTATAGTTCTGTTTTGTTCTATACTATTGCTGCCTGTCTCTGGGTGCCAGTCAATATACTTACAAACTACTAAGAGAAAGAAAATAAAAAAGAGACTGAATCTGGTCGAAGGTAATAAATCCTAAGCTAAACCTATCAGAGAAAAGAGTGATCTTTATTGCAATATATGTAAAATACTTACTCAGCATAGAACTGAATGATGTCTTAATTAAAAGTTTTATGACACATATGAACCTTGGCATTTATTTTCTTCAGTTGATAAAGAACTGATTGAGTCCTGTGTTTTTTGCAATAACAATAAATTTTTTTTCCATGTTTAATACATTTAAAGAATCAATAGGACATCAAATTAAAGTAGTGTTTTGTTGTCTTCAAGTTTCTTTTTGATTATTAGAAATGATTAAAATGGTAAAAAAATCTCTTACATAAATGAAGATGTTAAAATGTGGTGAGGTACTGAATATCATGCTACTGGCTGACGTGGAATGTATAGGCATCATTAAGGGAGAAACTTTGAAATAGTGATTTCACGCTTCTCAATGTTGATATTTTAAGTATGTGTAGGATTTCAAGGTGAAAGTATCAACTAGCAAAAGAGAAAAATATGGTCTAGTATGTCGGTCTTGCACTTTTTCAAAAATTTTACCTACATATACCCTTTCATCTTTTAGCAACAATTTAGAAACATCTTTCTTATTATATGTTTTCTTTCTCAGGAAAATAGTTCCATTTATTGATGTTCCTAGAAACTGAAGCTGGGAGAATGGCATAAGAAATGCTTAATACTATTGGTTGTGCTAGTTTTTGTTTTTCTTCATGGCACAAATTTTTAGAAAATGTTTTTGCAGTTGAAACAGAAACTATATTGGAAATCAGAAAACATAAATAAAAGATCTATTATTAAATGACCTAATAAATAATGAACAAGAAATGCAGTTCGTATTCGGTGGGTCTAGGAAAGTAGAAAATCATCACAAAATTAGTATTTAATTTCTCTATTTACATTATTATGATTCGCTTAGCTCGTTGTTATTTTACTTCAGCTACCTAAATAGAAAACAGCAATTAACTAATGTTTACAGTTTATGAATTGGGTTCGTAAACATGTCAATGGCTGATAAATTGTTTTCACTATATAATGATTTTCTTTTTTTCTCAAAGATTTGTTTTCATCAATACTCTAAAATGTATTCTGAATATTTCTGTGTGATACTACTGTTTTAAACTTTTAGTGTCATTTTTGGGGTATAATTGTATGCAATATTTAAGAAATACACAGCTATTTATGCATCCATTTCTAAGCCCATACAATGAACATGCCAATCATTCTAGATATTTTCTCGTATCTCTTTATAATCCTTTTTCTTCTACATCTTTTCTTACATGTTTTGTCTTTAATTTTTCTACTTGTTTTCTATCATAATAGATGCTATAAAATCCAAAATTCAAGAATTAAACTTAATTATAAGGTAGCTGGAGAGATGGCTCAATGGTAAAGAGTACTTGATACTCCTGAAGAGAATTTGAGTTCAGTTTCCAGCACAAACAAACTGGTTCACATGTGTCTATGCCTCCAGTTTGAGAGATCTGATACACTATTCATTTGTCAGGTGCCTTGCGTCCTTCCAGCAGAAAGCCCATGTTTTATTAAGCTGGTGTTGTTTCTTCCTTTAATATTAAAAGATCTTACAAAAAAGAAAATATGTATAAATGAACCCAGCTTCAGGGAATGCTGAATTCTTAGATCAGTCAGCTCTTTTCTGCCCTTGTGAGATATGATTGGGAAGAACGGAGATCTTGAAGTTGAGAAAGGCATAGACAAATCCAGGAAATCAATGTACTCAAAGTTCATGATCTCCAGATTTACCACGGCACTCTGGATCTACAGGGGTCATTTTGCCTGAATTATAGAAGCCTACTCACTCTGGCCCTTGCTTAAAGATTAAGAATCAGGTTCTGCCATACCAGATGACATGCCTTCCCCAAAGTGGTAACCTTGTTATCCTTCCTGGCTGCCAGACAGATAACTAACCTCAAATGTCAACATTACTGAAGTGGGAAGGCACTGTTTCTGTAGGACTCAAAGAAGCTTCATGATCAATCAACATATGCTGCCTAGAGGGTGAAAAATATTTACAGAAATGGATTTGAGATTTCCAGGTAAAGGAGAGGTATCCACTTGGGAGGATTCTCCAAGTATGCGAAGGTTAGCACACTGCAGCAAGTACACTCAGATAACTTATTAACATGTTACCAAGATGACTCCTGTTACAAGACAGGGAATTATTTCCTAGAATATACATGGCAGAAAGAGGAAAATAAGTATAAGAAGACTCAGAGAATTATATTGCTGTACATAGAAATTTATACACAATGAGAAGTCCCATTAGATTTCTAACGGAAAATGTTAGAATGCACCTTGCTGGTGTGATAAAAAATGTACTGCAGAGGACAGAACCAACATCATTGAGAGACCCATGGACTGTGCTCCTATGTACTACCTGCATGGGAATAAAAGTTGCCATTGGAGATCAGTCATTATTTACCTGAGTAGGATGATAACTTCTAGAAAGGAACACACACCAGATGTTACTACCTGACCACTTGGCAAAATCCCAGTTACAAAGTTATCATTCATGCAGGAAATCCCCCATGACAACCAGAAGGCCAGATTCAAACCAGATACTAATATGTTTAATAGAGCACAGTGTCTCTAAGGGCAATACTGATAGAAATGCCAAAGAATTCTAGTTAACATATGGATTCAAAGCAATCAAGTGCAGATCAGGATGTAGATGATCAGGAGTCTAACAGATATCTCTCCAGTGGAAGCCATGGTAGTTCCTTACCTAAACAAGATGCCAGATTTCTGTGAGGAAAAGCCTGACTCCTTCCTTCCTACCTCTCATTTCTCTGTCTACTAATTCTCTCTCCTATCTGCTATGTATTCTCTTATCTCCTTACCCTGGTGCTTGGTATATTATAATGTTTCCTTTGATTTTTTACCAAGTATGATATTTCTTTCTGTTTCTATGCCTATGTAGAACTTAGCAACTCTGGAGTTTGTATGTATTGCACTCAGACATCCATGGGTTTCTGCTCCTCAGTTATCCTTTCTCCTCCATAGTTTAATTTCTGCTACCCATGCTCTCTTGTGGATAATAGCCTTAGCCTCACGGTATTTTCCATTAAAATGTTACCAAACACTTTAGCTGTATGGCTAACATACCCAGAAACCCTCCGTTTTCCTTCTCAACAGTTATTCTTTACATATAAGATACTTGTATAACACTAGAAGAAATGCATAATAAATAAACATTTTGGGAATAATCTCTGGAATTTACCATATGTTAGAATATGGTTGAACTTACTTTTATAAATAAGTATAACTATGTAAATACATTCTGTTACACACTAATGTGCACAGATAAGCAAACTTCCTCACTCTTAAACAAATAGAATAATGAAGAGTGAAAAGATAGAAGGAATAACAAAGTTGTTATTTCAGAACATACTTGTGTGCATTAGATAGAATGGCAAGTAAACATGTAACTCCCAGCAAAATTTTTCTATATAACCATAATATAGTTTCATTACATTTAAAAGATAATCATCTTGTGTTAATGATTACTACTTGTGACCATTTTTTACAGTCCTTAATAACCAAAGAAAGAAGAGGAATTTGGATATTACACTCATACAGATTTTCAGGGTGATGGGCATATAAAAGTAACTTCTTTGTGGGTATAAGCAGCCTTGTAGGGTTATTATACATGAAATACTATAGTCTTTAAAAGGAAAGCAAGAATAAAAAATATACTGTAGTAGGAGTTAATAAAATGGTCTAGGCTGTAAATTAGATTTGTTTCTTTAGTATCTATGAATGTACTTGCCCTTAGACCTCAGAGATTTGGATACCCAAATCCATGAATGCTCCAGCCATTGTATAAAATGGAATGATATTTGCATATATCTTATATAAATATTTCTGACGATTCTAATTTAATATATAAAATACAATGTAAATGATATTCAAATACCTTTTATACTGTATTCTGATAAATGATAAGAAAATGAAGTGTCTACATATTAAACACAAAAGTAAATTTTTTCCTGAATATTTTTTAATACAGCATGGTTCAATCCACAGATGGAAGATTTGCAGATAAGGAAGGTTAGCTATAAAGGTTTATATTTAAGAATAAGGTTTGGAGATGCTCCGGGAATCTACAGTTCTCTTGTCTCCCAACTCCTTAACAAACTGTTCAGATATCTACCCACAGAAACCAAATAGTAGTAGTGTAGTTAATTATTTAGTTTTAAATTTGGTTAATAAAAATTATATATAAGTGTTATTGTGAAAAAATGCTATGCTCTTTAAGGTTTACATGGTTAACATGACAGGTGGAAAATGATCCAACATACAATAGTGGTTTTTCCTCATGCTCTTTCTAAGACAGATTCAACATATTTATGCAGTACCTAAATATTCTGTAAAAAAATTTGCATCTAGGCAACATGCTTATTCATAATTATCTGTCAAATAGTGAAGTGTAAGAAAATAAGTTATCTACAGTTGTAATATAACTAGTCTCAAGAAAATATGAAATCTATGCTGCTTTCCCAGTGTTCTATATCTGATATAAAAGGCACCTATTTATGTTCAGCCTTAAGCCAAAATTGTGGTTGACAACATTCTTGGAGAAAACAGCCATATTCTCAAAATCAACAATGGTGAGTAACATTTTATTTGAGTAATAGAAACCTGACTGCTGGATGAATGATCTATTCTAGACTCAAGTATATGAACATAATAAGCAATAAGTATTCCAAACTACAGTTTCATCCACAGAGCGAGAGAAGCAAGATGGAATCACACATTTCACCTGGTATAAGAAACTCTGAAAAATCTTTGCATGGGTAAAATAATATAGGTACATGTGGGTGGGTTTGATTTATTATACACTCCCACTTAAGGCCTTGTTGTAACATGTGAATCTAGCAATTAGATTAGAAATGCATTAAAGGATATTTGTATTTATAAAAAAAATAAACCTTTCATAAAAACTCAATCTTATTGTTATTGCTCTATTTTTATAAGTCAGCTAGAGGAGACTGCAATCATTTTTAATAAAAATACTTACCTTACTGTGTGACAAGAGATTTGACACTTTTTATGACTCTTCAGATGAGACAACTGATCATTGCTTACTTTTAGTTCCTATGACTTCTACAGATATTAAGCATCATTGAATCTCATAGTACAGAAAAATGAATCAACAGAAAAAGGCTACTAATGTGAATCAAAATGACTGCATACATGACAAAATTTCCCTGTGCATTTTGTTTAGTGATTAAATTAGAAATCCTGGCAGCACCAATACGTACAACGTAACATTGTTTGCTTGCTTACTTGTTCCTTTGAGATAGGAACTCATTTTATAGTCCAGGTTCGCCCATAACTCACATGTTGACCAGGCTGGCCTGGAATTCAGAGAGATTCACCTTCCTCAGACTCCTTTATGCTTTAATTAAAGGCATACAAGAATTCCCTTGGCTTCCAGGTAAATTTGTAAACAACTTTGGAGAGCAGATATAGAGTGAATGTGTACTATATATTGATTATAACTGTTTGTCATAAATTAACTGTATATCTGTTGATTATCATAAGATAGGATGTTTTTGACCTGTAGTTACACAAGAAACAACTTTCAAGACACATGCTTGTGAATGACTAACAGAAAAATATGAATCTATTTGTCTAAACACTTGGAAAAAATGGTTAAATTCCATAATAAGGGATACTTTTAGAAATAATAAGAGATTTTTGACTTGGGAATTGCTAATAAGTCAATATAGCACAGATGAAGCTTTCCTAGGTCACACTCTAGCAGGCAGGATAAAATTTACCATTCATAATAGGACTAAAAATAAAGTATACCCGGAATAAATCCAATGAGAAATGAACATGTTCTTTCTGGAAAAAAAAATGAAGCCTTTCTGAGGGACAGAAAAAAAGACAAGTAAATGGAGATCTATTTTTAGTTCATGAATAGGAAAGTGCCTTGTAGTTAAAATAAAAATTCTGTAAGTTATATCAATTTATCCCCAAAATAATGACCTGGGGTTGCCATTCCTGCTGTTTAGTGTATTTCTGTGCATACAAATTTATAACAGTGAGAATGAAAAAAAATTGGAAAAATAACATGAAATGTCAATATTGACTTTTCTTATACCAAATCTCAAAGTATGTGATGAAAATAAATACAGATGTAATAATAATCAAAATTTGAGTAGAATACAGAGAAGATAATTTAACATTTAAAATATATATCTTTAGCATACTGTAAAATAATGAAGAACCAGTGAGAAAAGCATGGGTTATTAAATTAATTAGAATTATTTTTAATTAAATGTATTGTGCCTATTGTTATACTTCATGTAGTCTATATATTTTAAGTGAGAAAAGGAAAACTAAGCAAAACATTTTCATAGTAAGCAAATATTTATCTGATGTTTAGTTTAATCATAAATTAGGTGGATAAGTCAATAATTATTCTATAAGTCAATATTTATTCTATATTATGTATTTCAATGAATAATGAATTTTATAAAAAAGAAATAAACTTAAGTAAATTAAATTAAAGATTAAAAAAATAGTAACCAGACAATACACATATGATGCCATCTTATGGAAGAATAATTCTACATAACAAAACAATTATAGTTTTGTAGTTTCAAAAGCAGAGATCTATAAATCAAGGTTTCAAGTTGTGGTTGTTCCTTTTTTTACATTTTGGACTCTAGATGGGAAAATTTCTCAGGCTGATGAGTTCTGACATAACCAAGATCACAGGTAGGACAGGCTCCAGTCAGATAAAGAGAAGGCAGGTAACACTAGAAATAACTAGAAGGCAGAAGGCAAGCACAAGAACATAAACAACAGAAACTAAGGTTACCTGGCACTATCAAAACACAATTCTCCCACCATAGCAAGTCGTGAATACACCATCACACAGGAAAAGTAAGATTCGGATCTAAAATCACTTCTCATGATGATGATAGAGGACATTAAACAGGACATAAATAACTCCCTTAAAGAAATACAGGAGAACACTGGTAAACAGGGTAGAAGCCCTTAAAGAGGAAACACAAAAATCCCTTAAAGAATTACAGGAAAATAGAACCAAACTGGTGAAGGAATTGGACAAAAACATCCAGGATCTAAAAATTGAAACAGAATCAATAAAGAAATCACAAAGAGAGACAACCCTAGTGATAGAAAACCTAGGAAAGAGATCAGGAGTCATAGATGCAAACATCACCAACAGAATACAAGAGACAGAAGAGACCATCTCAGGTGCAGAAAATACCATAGAAAACATTGACACAACAGTCAAAGAAAATGCAAAATGCAAAAAGCTCCTAACATAAAACATCCAGAAAATCCAGGACACAATGAGAAGACCAAACCTAAGGTTAATAGGTATAGAAGAGAGTGAAGATTTCCAACTTAAAGGGCCAGTAAATATCTTCAACAAAATTATAGAAGAAAACTTCCCTAACCTAAAGAAAGAGATACCCATAAATATACAAGAAGCATACAGAACTCCAAATAGACAGGACCAGAGAAGAAATTCCATCGTGCAATAATTAAATGCCAAATCCACTAAACAAGGAAAGAATATTAAAAGCAGTAAGGGAAAAAGGTCAAGTAACACATAGAGTCAGACCTATCAGAATTACATCAGATTTCTCTCCAGAGACTATGAAAGCTAGTAGATCCTAGGCCGATCTCATAGAGACCAGAAGAGAACACAAATGCCAGCCCAGGGTACTATACCCAGCAAAACTGACAATTACCATAGATGGTGAAACCAAGATAGTCCATGAAAAAAACAAATTCACACAATAGCTTTCCACAAATACAGCCCTACCAAGGATAATAGATGGAAAACATCAACATAAGGAGGAAAACTTCATCCTAGAAAAGGCAAAAGAATAATCTTTCAACAATCCCAAAAGAAGATAGCCACACAAACATAACACCACCTCTAACAACAAAAATAACAGGAAGTAACAATCACTTTTCCTTAATATCTCTTAACATCAGTGGACTTAATTCCCCAAGAAAAAGCCATAGACAAACAGCCTGGATACATAAATATGACCCAGCATTTTGCTGCATACAGGAAAGGCACCTCAGTGACAAAGACAGACACTATCTATGAGTTAAAGTTTGGAAAACAATTTTCCAAGCATATGGTCCCAAGAAACAAGCTGGAGTAGCCATTCTAATATCGAAGAAAATCAACTTTCAACCAAAAGTTATCAAAAAAGATAAGGAAGGACACTTCATACTGGCCAAATAGAAATATTTAAGGGGTAACTTCAGCAAGTGTTATAGGTATCTGAAAAATCTCAGCACAATGGCCTTGGGAAACACGAAGGAATGTCGCTCTTTGGTCAGAGTGAAGCTAACATATCTTCAAAGGAGAATATTGGAGCTATTTGAATTTTCTGTTCACATTAGGGAGGTGAGTCCTGTATATTTTAGAAGACTACTATTTATTTTCTCTGAATTTAGTCAGGAGTCGTCAACTTATTTCTAGTTGAGTGTGACAGTAGTAAGGGTTTTAAAGCCTACTGAAAACAAGTAACATTAAACGTGTGATTTATGAGATTAGGTTGTGTGCTATTTTGACTGAAGTCAACTTTCCTTTGTCATTTCAAAGGAGAAAAAATGAATGCCCTATAAAACTCTAAGCGTTGATCTGTCAGAAATAATTTCCAATTGCATAATGTTTTTACAAAGTGATTTAATTTATTTTAATCTTATTTATAATGTGAAAGTATAAGATGATAATATTAGCTTCTAAAGTTTTAGCCAAAAAATAGCGTTTTATTAATTATAGAAATATCTACAAGTAGTTTCATAATTTATCAATTCTGTATTTAATATTGACATGTTTCTCATAATTCACCATTGTATATAACACTGTGATAGATGTCCCAAAGTACATACATATTTTGTCAGCATAAATTCCTAGAAATAAGTTTACTAGATAAAATTTTATGCAGAGTTTATACTTTGGTACTTGTTGGTAAATTGTTCATTAGAAGTACTGTATTGATTTGTACTGTTATATGGAAAATTTCTCTAAAATTCTCTAACAATTAAATTTTTTTTATTTAAAAAAATAAATAAATAAAAAGTAACTTTGGAAGAATTATAATCACACATTTGGTGGTAAACACCAACAATGACTTCTTAAATCTTTGTCTAGAAATCTGAAATGGTTTTCAGTGGGGGCAGAATTTAAGGTGTCAGGTGTCGGAGCCATAATGGGACAAACTAATACCTAGCAGGTGATCATCCTGAAATGGCCTGCTTCTGATTATTATATAATCTGCGACAGGTAAGCCCTTATTTAGCAAGGCTGTAAGGGATTCATTTCAGGAAAGATTCCTGCCATTAATATGCTTTTCCTGTTACTATTAAGTGTTATTATTAAACAATCACTAAGTAGTAGCACACCCCTTTGCAGATCCACAAAGATGTACTGTCTTGTAGTGATGCTATACAGGCAAATAATAGATGACTGAAGTTTTTATGATGATCCTATAAGAATTCCTAAAATTATATCAGTGATTATTAAACTCTATTATAGTGAGACTGCTATTAGGTCCTTATCTGATAGTCAAAACTGCAATGAGAACTCTGCCAGTCTTCCAAGTGTCACCAGTTAATTGCTCTTAGATAGTAACCAGACATTCTCCTACTCAGAGCACATTCCAAGAGGTTGTAAAACAATTAACCAAAGGTCATAAAAAGATTTACTATAAGTACTAGGACAAGAGATAAAATATTGACTGGTTTATCTATACAAAACTTCACTAATAACTTAGTTATGTTTTTAAACCTTCAGTGAACTTGTGGAGCTGAGACAGGTGATGGATGTTTAGCCAGATAATGACTCCTAATGGATATACATGTAAACATTCTCTGTTGTAACGTTCTATTTCAATTTTATGATTTGATTTTTTTGTGTGAACTTGTGATGAACTTTGTAACATGTGATCATGTATTCTGAAAGACGTATAAGTACTGAAGACAAAGAGGATTTGTGGGCAAAATCTTTTCTTTTTTCCCCTTAGAGTAGAATACTTTCTTTTTCCCCTTCTGGAAGAATTTTTCCACTACTAGAACTTTCCCCTTTCCCCATTTAGGATCTTTCCTCTACAACTTAGTAATAAATGTTATAACCATTTTCATTTTATTTATTTATTTATTTATTTATTTATTTATTTATTTATTTATTGGTTTTTTTGAGACAGGGTTTCTCTGTATAGCCCTGGCTGTCCTGGAACTCACTCTGTAGACCAGGCTGGTCTCGAACTCAGAGATCCACCTGCCTCTGCCTCCCAAGTGCTGGGATTAAAGGCATGCACCACCACTGCCCTGAGCTATGATCTTTTTCTTTTTCTTTTCTTTTCTTTTTTTTTTTTCATACTGTATTTACATTTCAAATGTTTCCCCCTTTCCAGATCTTCCCTTTGGATCCTCCCCATTTCCTCCCCCCTCCCCCTGCCACTATGGGGGTGTCCTTTTTTTTCCTGCGAATTCGGACTAGCAGGCTGAAAGTCAGAGCCCAGCAATTTCTGCTGAGATAGAACAAAGGCCACATTACTTAATCCCCTGCAGTATAGGCTACAGGAATCAATCTCCTAAACCAGCAGCCTTTTACCCTCAGAAAGAGCAAGAACATTTTTTTAGGATTTTTTACGAGTTATCATTAGCATTTCAGTACAGTTAGGGAGCTAGAAAGTCCTGAGACCCTCAGATTTTAAAGCCATCACCAGAGTCCTACTCTGTGCACTCCACCACTACCTACTCTGGACCAGGAGGCTCGCGACAGTCAGAGGAACAATTCTTCTTGAAGTCTTTAGAGAGGCATCTCTCTCTTGACACTATTGAGGATGGAAAAGGTCCCTTTTCTTCTTTGGCCATGAGAACATGAAGGAAGTGTTTGGTGTAGTAGCATCCAATCTCCAACTCAGTCTCACTCTGCCTTCTCTCCTCCCATCTTCTTTCGTTTTAAACGACCTTGTTATTACGCTGAGATCTTTCTGATACTGGAGGAAAGTCCTGCCAGATTAATTATTTCACCTAGATACATCTATAAAGTTGCTTTTGTTATTAACACCAACAAGAGGCTGAAAGATTAGGGTATGTACATCTTTGTACAGAATATGTTTTCCCCTTAATATTTGCTATACGATGAGGCTATTTCAACTCTCTATTTATCTATCTACCTATCTATCTGTCTATCTACCTATTTTCTACCTATCTATTATATATCTATCTACTATCTATCTTTCAATCCCTCTCTCTCTCTCTTGTTTGTGTGCTCCAATATTTTTTTTCTCAAATGAGCACACAGAAACTATAATTCTATATCTCAAAAACAAGAAATTTAAAAGATTAAAAAATAAAACTACATACATTGAATTTACATAGTTTATCATCCTTGTTATTTGCTATTCTGGTATCATGTTTAATTCTTGTGAATGGGTGACTTCAACAATCTACTGTTTATGTGAAGTAAAAGAATCTAAACTGTAAAGACCTTCAATTTTCAGCTATGCACTGGAAATTTGGACCAGGTCTCCCTGACTTTATGAGCTTGTTCTGACTGGAATGGCAATGTAGGCAGAAATGCGAGGTAATGTTCTTCAGCAGGACACTAAAGACACATTTAAAGTTGTTTCCAATCCTGCCGGGTGTTATTTGGAATGCTTTCTCTGCGATTTCAGTGTTCACTTGCATTGTGGGTAATTAAAATCCACATATAATATGAAATTCATTTACTCAGATGGCACTTACATAGCAACTACTTTAAGTTAGACATGATATTAGGAGACAGCTTCCACAACATAAGCAATATGAATGGGGGAAGTGCTTAGTGGTATGAGATCAATTATGAATGGGGAAAGTACTTAGTGGTATGAGATCAATTATGAAATCAAACAGGAATATTTTGCTCCCCACAGAGAACTTGAACTTGATAAAGGAAATAAAATGAAGAGAAAAGATTCTTATTCCCCCACCCCCCCAAATACTGTTCATTATGGTGTGTAGCTTCATCCCTTTTCTAGGCCCCATAAAACATGATTAATTTTTTAAAAGTTCTTATATAGCACTGGTCTTAACAGTCTACTTAGCATATTCACATGGATTTGTAAGATATGATTTCCCGATTTCTCCCCCAACATTATTCCTTTTCTTCTATTTCTAATTTCACTAAATTATACCATTATCATTGTATCTAGATAGATAGAGTCAATCTTCGTAATTAATCTCCCTTATCTACCTTATCCACCAGTCAAGGTATGACAAGGAAACAGAGGATAGAATGCATTAATAATGGGATCTCTCTCTCTCTCTCTCTCTCTCTCTCTCTCTCTCTCTCTCTCACTGTGTGTGTGTTTGTGTGAGTGTGTGTGTGTGTGTGTGTGTGTGTGTGTGTAACATAGACAAGGTATAGAAATACCACAAGATACAATGAAATTTCTTAGGGTTCCTTACTACCACAGGCATAAAAATTAGGCTCTGGTTGTGTGCCACAGAAACAGTAGCTTTGATTGAGTATAAATAAATTTTAAGTGTTCTGGCAGGTAAGTAGCCAAGGTATTAAATAGTCAGACTTTACTGTCTCATCAGAGAGTGTTAGCTATATTCAATCAGAGCCAAGACTAAGAACCCATGGTTGTGATTTATCTAGAGCAATCTCACATGTAAAAACAGAGGTGGGGAATGGGGAAGAGTGGGTATCCAAACATCAAATGACAACACTGTAGGAGGCACATTCTCTCACTCATCAACTCTTGTTAATGTCAATATCCAATCCCCCAAATTCCTTTGGCTTCTTTAGTCTGTACTATGTTATATCCATGACTACTTATAATCATCCCCCCTCTGCTATGTAAAAGACATAAGTTTTTTCATATTTTATTGGCATAAATATCAGAATATTCAACATACCCCAACTTTGAAGCAATCGTTTGTTTCTTCATTCTATCTAAAACTGCTCATTTCCAGTCAGATTATTAATGAGTCTTCCTGATAGATATATTAATTTTCTCTCTGTAACAAGTTCTGCTATAAGCCAAGTCCAGCAGACTATTTGATACATACTATTTGAAACTATGTTCATGCTTAATGAATGAAAAATGGAACAAACCAAACTGCAGCACCTCCCATTAAACTGTAGTGTTGGAATTCCGCAGTGTGAAATATCTTAGACTAACTGTCTTTAGAGAGTGTCTATCAGGGTATTTCCTGTATTAGCTAGGATTTTTATTGCTTTTATCAAATAGTTGAAAGAAAAGAAAATAAAAGGATTTATTTTTGCTCACAGGTTCATATGTTTCAGTTGCAGGTTAAACTGTTACCTTTACTGGACCTTAGAGGAGAGAGTATCACAGCAATGGGGTTTTTGTAAAGGGAATCAGCTTACTCATGGAAGCCAGTGGCAGTAAGGACACCAACACAGCAAAGACAGCAACTCAAAAATGTATTTCTTCATTTATCATGCACCTACTCTCAGTGATAGCCTTATATTGTGATATTGAGAATCAATCAATCAGTGGACAAATCTATTGATTATGTGAAGGTCCAATCACTTCCCCAAATCACTTCAGGTACTAACCAAGCCCATATAACATGAGACTTGACAAGACACTATAACACTCATTTTGTTGCAAAGAAACTTTCTTTCTTCTTCATTCTTTTTTGATGTTGTTGTTATGTTTTGTTTTGTTTTGTTTTGTTTTTTCAAGACAGGGTCTTCTTCATTCTTGACATTTGTATCTGGGAAGACAAATACATCAGTAATAACGCCTCCCATGAGCCCTAATAACCTGCTGATGGCTTCACTGCTCCTAGAGTATGTCTCAGAAATAGATAATGAGTAGGAAGAGGATGTAAAAGTGACTTGGAGTCTGAGATTAAGACTCTAATAACTTTATCAAACTTTATTGAAAGTCCACATGGAAAGTTGGTGTCATCTCTTTCTTAATCCACATATCTCAATATTCATTTCTCTCTTGAATACTTTGATAAATGCATTTGTACTTCCACCTTATGCAACAAACTTAATGGACATAATGAAAAAATTGACATTTCCAAATTCTCCTTATAGTAGAATTTAGAAGTTATAATAATTAGTTTTTTTCTTATAGTACAGCTGTGATTTACATTATGGTGGATATGGCTCAGAAGTGGAAGTCAGTGTAAACATTAGTCACATAAAAGGAAATAAAAATGGCCTTATCTGTGGAAACAGGCAAACTACTTTGATACTGACAGAGACTTACATGTGTCTTTTACTGTTCTTAGAAATAGCATGAATTTATTTTAATAATGATAAAAACAAATGGTAAGCAAAATTTATTATCAAATTTCTTGCTCTAACAGGCAAAATAGGAAAATGTTATATATTTGACAGTCATTGAATGATTAACTGAAATACATGCCTTCAAATCATATACTGTAAGTGACCAATGAAAGTATTTAAAAGTTTGTTTATTTCATGCTACATCTCTAAGATGTTTAAATGACATTAAAATTTCTTACACGGTGACAGAAAGATAAATATTTATAGTAAATTCAGCAAGATTTAACATATATTATAAGAATTACAGAACATGTCTGTAGGCTTAGATTTTTCAAAACCTATTTTAATAAGGATTCACAAATGCTTTGACCCAATTTCTAGCCCACCATCCAAAGCTAGTGTAGAAAAGATAGTAAGTAAGACCAGGGTATGTATAAGTTGTTCTTCAGGAGTCATTTCAATCTCCACTGTCAGGATACTAGCAGTCCAGTTGAGAAGTGTCAGGATACCAACAATCAAAAGTGTCACCAATCACAAATCAGCAATTGGAGTACAATCCAGCAGAAACATCTTGGCCTCTGCTGAATCAAATTGGCATGAGTTAGCAGGAGTGCTCAGGACCAGCCAAAATGCCAGGGGTTCTCTGTGGTGCATCTCTCAGTGAAGTGAATATCAAGATATGGGATCAATGATGCATTGCACAGAGAGAGATGCAAGCACCCAGTCCCTGTTCTTGAGTCCTATTTATATTCTCTCCAAATATCATGTGTCCTTTTACAGGTCTTGCATCAAGAAAACATCACATGAGTCTGGATCCCATGACACAACCAGAAATTTCCACTTCACATGTCTAAGCAAATAACATATCACAGGCATGTCTAGGTACATTTGAGCATGTAGCTATTAATTATATAATAATAAATATATTACTAGCTTAGAATGAATAACTTACAAACATGATTGTAAACATTTAGTCATTATAAAATAAAGTGATATTTAGTGAGTATGACTTTATAAACAACTTAGTATTGACAATGTAAAGACAGGTAAAACACATGATATCTCTTATTTCATTAGAAATATCATTGATTCCTCATGGGTATTTTTAAATAACTTAATTTATATAAATATATTATTTCTATGGAACACTAAATATATTTTTATTTTATAATATATTTTTGTTTTGACTTCATTTTTAAATTACATTTATTTAGCTTCTACATCTGTGTGTAGGTTAGAAAACAGTTTGAAGAAATTAGTCCTCCACCTTCCACCATGTGGGATATGGGGGTCAAACTCAGGTCATTTGACTTGGCAGCCTAACGTATCTTTACCTTTTAAGTTATCCTACCAACCTTTGTTTTAATTAAACTCATAATGATTAATAGATTGTGATTTTAAAAGTGAAAACTGCATAAAGACATTTCATAACTATTTTATATAACAAATATATTATTTTTATTTTAAAATTATTATTCAAATAATATTTTCAGTTATTTCAAAGTGTACATCATACTTTCATCTTTTTCCCTTTCAATGTTGGCATAAATACATTTGAGAGTACAAAAATTTTAAAAATTAGTCAAATTGTACGAAATATTTCTAATGAATGACAGTATTTTTATTCCATTTGAGAATTCTTGAAGATAAAAGGCACCCTTTTGCCATCAGAACTTTTATTGTCTAAAAGGGCTGTATTATGGAGATGGATTTTAAAAAGTCTTTGATATATCTTTTCATATGTATACTTAAGAGGCAAAGACTGCCAGTATTGCGATGTCTACTGCAGCTACACTCCCGACATCTCAGAAAGAAAGGGCAATCAAAAAGATCTGAGTTAGAATATTTGACTTAATGTTCACTGGGACAACACAGAACAATGTCCTCTTCTTCTTTTTAAGTAATTTTGAGTTATATCTTACTTTTAAAAATTCATGCTTTTCATATGTTTTATTTTATGATGGTGAAATAAGGGTTAAGTTTAAACTGTTCATGGACATTTAAGAATGGGAGAAAATGTAATAAATATGCCTCTACTTCCATTTGTAACCCTACACTAGCTCAAAGTTTCCAGGAGGCTTCTACCACAATCTTATTACTTCCAGCCTAAGAGGAACAACTTTCTAAAATAAGAGACTTGAAATAGTTATATCTCTCTATGTCTTTGTATGTCTGTCTTTGTGTCTAGGCACGTGTGTTTGTCTATTCTTTCTGTCTCACCGTCTCTCACAACACTTGTATTTTATGAGTCCTTTTACCTAATGTGTATGTATAAATTTTAGCTTCCTCTTTATTGACATATGGACAAGATTTCAAATAACTGAAATTGTTCTGAAAAGTATTAAACATGTTCTATCAATGTACAACTTTATCACGGTATCTGAGTGTTAGCTCTTCTCCACATTTCCCTTCATAAGAGGCAAATGGTACAAATTTTTCTTTTTCCACATTTTAGAACTTCATTATCTTATTCAAAATCTAGGAAATATCATGTTTATTTAAGTCACAGCTATGTCTTTACAGATGCAAAAATAATGCTTTTGATCTCTCTGACATATTAAGAACACATCATAATTCAGTATAACACTGTTAAAAATTTAAATATAAGCATCAAATGACAAGAGGCTCCTCAATACCATTATACTGTTATACCATTTGCTTCTCCCTAGTAAAAGAGCTGTATATGGAATAACACCAAAGGACATAAATATTTGTACATCTGAAATGATTATATAGACTACAGATATACATGAACTGACTTTATATATAAAAAATCATAAACAAGAATTTTGTAAGGCAAAGAGAATGATGTTTCTGTAATTGATCCGTTGGATGTTTGGATTCTGATGTTAGTTATGGCTGTTGGAACCCAAAAATCTGTATGTAAGTGAGGAAATCAATTATAGCTGACTGGTTATACCACAAATGAAGAGTTTCAGGCAGTATGCTCCACTAACTATACATTCTTCTTAAGTGAACATTTTCTTCTTTGGGTCAATGCTAGACTCCAAATCTTCATATTTACTCATCATAGGGAATCACTATGTCCATAAGTTACATTCATAACTAGTTTCCTCTTAAAGGGTTCTATTTTAAAGACTAACAATACATTTTCTCTTGTCTTCCTCTGTGTTTTTCTTGTATATGATAGTGATGTAAGAAACAGCCACAATGAACCCACAGTCTCTGTAGGTTCATATGTACATCAGTCCTGTTGAATCAATAAAATATATTTTCCTTGGAGTCATCCAACATTCTGACTCTTCAATCTTTGTGGCTTGTCTTCCAAATAGATTCTTCAACTTTGAGGGGGAAGGATTTATGAAGATATCCCATGTATGCCTAATGGCTACAAAGTCACTTATTTTCTTCTCATTGTCCAGGTGTTAGGTTATTTATTAATCCTGGTCTGCTCCAGGAAAAACTTTCACTGGTGTGAGCTATGAAAGGCATTCAGTAATCAATGAGTACAGCAGTAAGCTATTAGGTTCATGCTATTATATTTTTGCATAATAATAGTAGTAGGTTTTCTCTCTAGGCTCATGACACATTCTCAGTTTTGCAAACACTTTAGCACTTAGATATTGTGAGTTCCATCTTACAGAGTGGCCCTTAAATCCAGTTTTCTAAAAATTCTTTGGTGTTCCCCATTACATTTGTGCCAGTATTGCATAATCCTTTCAGGTAAATAACTGTTTTAGGTCTCAGAGTTTATAGCTGCATGATTTGAGTATCCCCTTTCTCTTCTAACATTATGCAGAGTGCCATCTAGTACCATGATTGCTAGTTAGGAGCGTGAAATTTCTACTTGGGCACTTCCTCTTATCTCTCCATAATACTATATTCTATTTCCCCTTCTTGGGGTGATCCTCTTACCCAAACCTCTCCCTTAACAGGTACATAACTTCTCCATTTATTCAAAATATTGCACACACATTGAAAGTTTAAAAGCTAACATCAATATATAAGAGACAAGATACGATGTTTGTCTTTTTGGATGTAGTTACTTCACTCAAGATGGGTTTTTTTAGGCACATTCATTTACCTAAAATTATTGTTTTACTTAACAACTGAATAATATTCTATTGTATAAATACATTATATTTTAATTGTTGACTTTTCAACTAATAGATATCTATACCTTTTCCAATTTCTGGATACTATGAATAGAACAGCAGTAAATATACATGTGCTAGTATCTCTGTAGTAGGAAGTAAATCCTTTGGGTAGATTTCCAATAGTGTTATAACTGTATGTTGAAGTAAATTAATTCCCAGCTTCCTGAAGAACCACTGATTTTCAACATGGCCATAGAAGTTTATACCCTCTCCCTCATCAGGAGTCAATAAGTAATTAAAAATCTCAGACACCCCCCCCCCAAAAAAAAAAACCAATGAAAAGAACAAGGTTCAGTGCATGCAAAATTATACCAGAACTTTGAAGAATTAATGCCAATACTCCTAAAATTATTCCACTAAACAGAACTGAAATGACACTTCCTAATTACTTTTATAAAGCCACTATTAACCTGATAACAAAAGAACAGAACAACCCAAAAAGAAAATTATAGAAAAATATTGTTATGCACGAGTGCAATAATCTTAATAAAGTACTTGCAAACTGAATATGAGAACATATTTAAAAGATTATCCACCATGATCAAGTTGATCTTATCCCTTAACAAAATATATAAATTAGTGGATATAATCTACATCATAAACAGATTAGAAAACAAAAAAGACATAGTCATTTCATTAGATGCAGAAAAATCTTTACACAAGATCCAACATCACTTCATGATATTTTCCTTAAAGAGTCTGGGGACACAATAAACTTTTCTAAAGAAAGGCAAATTTTAGAAAGCTCACATAGCCAACATCAACCTCAGTAGAAAGAAACTCAAAGCATTCCTGTTAAGACCAGGAACAAGACAAGATGTCTACCTATCCCATGCTTTCTCAATGTAGAAGTTGAAGTCTTAACTAGAGTAATAAGATAACTAAAGGAATTCAAGGGAATAAAAATATGAAAGGAAGAAGTCAAACTATATTTGCTGGTTTATGAATTAATATATTTTAATATTTAGCAGACCCTTTAAAAATACATTTTGAAACTTCCTCAGCTGAGAAACACTCTCAGCAATGTAACAGGTTGTAAAATTAAGACACAAAACACAATAGCTTTTTTATATACTACTGACAAGGAGATTGAGAAAGAAATTAGGGAAACAAGACCTTTCAAAATAACCTCAAATACCTTGGGATTACACTAATCAAGTGAAGTGTTTATATAACAAAAACATTAAGAAATTAAAGGAAATAATTAAGAAGACCCCAAAGATTGAAATATCTCTCATGTTTATTAATTGGTGGGATTCCTTAATCTTTTCCCCTTTTTCTTATTTATTAATTTTATTTTTGAGGTTATAATTTAACTATATTTTGCCTTCTTTTTTTTCTCTTTCCAAATGCTTCCACATTCTCCTCATTAGATTTTCTTTAATTTTTTGGACAAATCATGAATTGTCATTGGAAATATGTGTGTTACTCATTCTTAAAATCAATTTTTATTTGAACTAGCATGTGTTATCCTGTAGTTTTGCTACAGTGGTTATAATACAGAAGAATATTATTGGTTGCTTTAACTCTAACAATCTAGTATTTAGCCATTTAAACAAATTCTCCAAATTAGCAATAACAGGCTTTCTTTCATGGTCTTATCAAAATACCTTCATTTTATTTTTTCAGGTTTTGAGACAGGGTTTTTCTGTGTAACAGTCCTGGCTGTCCTGAAACATTCAATGTAGACCAGGCTAACCTTGAATTCAGAGATCTACCTGCTTCTGTCTCCTTAGTGGTAGGAATAAAGGTTTGTCACACCACACATGGTTTAAAATATGTTCTTTAAAAATGTCATGAAAACACTAAGAAAACACTAAAATCTTCCCATGTTCAGTCATTTGTTGAACATAAATGTAAATAATTTTATTTTTTATTTTCTTCCAATGATAATATAACAACTGCCCTAATTTCATCTGTGTGAATTATTAAGGTTATAAATATCAGAGATAAAATTTTTTAAGATTAGTGTGCACATGACTGCACAAATATTTCATCATACACACACACAAACATTATATACATGCACACACACACACACACACACACACACACAAACACACACATATATATCTAGCATTAGCGTACGGTAGTCTGGAATTTGAAATACAACTGCCCCAATATTCTAGGTGAATTCTTCCAATGAATACAACCTGTTGGTAGTTTGAAATTTTATTCCCAAACTTAGTATAAAGTGATGAACATTGCTGAAATTTATATGAGGATACAAAAAAGAGGAAAAATGTTCTAACTACTTTCAAATGATTTGAGAATTTTAGTTCTTGTGTACACATAAGCTGAAGAGAATAACTTGATTGTTTTCCTGTGGAGAGAATGAAAACACCTCTTATCATAACCATTCTATATTTCATGTATTTCCTTAATAACACTTTAAATTTAACTGTTAATTCAATAATAATCATTAGGAGTGATTTTAATGACTCAGTTACTGAATTTGATTGTAATATTTACACATTTACTATGATCTCAGTCATATATATATATATATATGTTTTGGAGTTATCATAACTATAATTACCCTAATAAGAAGTCTTATACTTGCTTTATATCAGAATTTGCAGGAAAAGATTTATAGCTTTATATCATTTCAATCATCAGTTATTTCTTCCTTTTTGTTTTCTTTTATTCAATGTGGGAAAGGGAGTCCCTCACAGAGTAGGTCAGTTCTACAACTGAGCTATATGCAATAATACCTCTCTACAAGAAGAAATCAGGAATCTCTTGGAATATAATCTAGTCTGTGCTGTTTTGGTATCAAGCTCTGTGGAATTCACTAATTTAACTTACTTCTATTTCATAGATAGTTAACCATACTTATAAACATGCTTATGCTTATCAAGATAACTAAAATTCTGAAAATTAAAAGACAGAACAGTCAAACAAGTTTTAGAAGGAGACCCATCCTTAATCTACTTCATTAGAAATGATCTCCTTTTCCTCTTTTTTTTTTGTTTACTCTTGCTCTGCATTGATATAATTTGTATGCATTATAATAGAAGCTTCATACAGAATGGATTCCATTTTTAATTACAAACCCTACTCTTTCTCTTAGATAAAAATCCATTTGACACAACATCTGACTGCTATATTCATAGTTTATAAATAACAGTATCTTACTGTTTAGTACAGGGCACTTATATTAAATTGTTACAATACAGAAGATACTAGAGTAAATGCCATGTATCCTGTCATGTTATTGCCTTAATAAAACAAATAAAAGACACTGATCTGAGGGGCATAGAATTGTTAGGTACCTACATACACTACACAAAATGTTATGGATAATTTGAAATTTCTGTAAAGAGAATGTGTTGTTTTCTGTTCTATACATCAGTTCAACCACAATGTGCAATAACATGTCACTGTCAGATGAGAGAAAGTAGTTTCATTAGCAACTACTAAGAGAGCCAACACTATACTATGTAAGCTGGGAATAGACAAATACTTGTGGCAATGTATTTCAGGCCTTTGTAAACATTATTGTTCACAGATGGCTCTAAGACTTCAAAAAATGGATACTAAGTAATCATACCAACTTCTTTGCATGGATCTTGGTGAGTGTTCTTTCATATTGTCTAGGAACTTTAAATGCTACCTTTTCAGAGTTGGTTTGCAAGTTTTTGACATCAACTCAGTCTTCTTGTTCACCATAATTTTGCTTTGAAGTCCTGTTTATGCAGTGATTAAAGTATCTTGAACTTGCTCCCCATTTTATTTTAACTTTGAATTTTCTGTATTATTTATTTGCCCTTAATTTATTATCAACTTTGTTGATAGCATCTACAATTTCTATTATATTTTGTAGTGTTTGTTGTCAAACAGTTTTGTGTGTGTGTGTGTGTGTGTGTGCGTGTGTGTGTGTATTCTATAGGAGGAAGAAAAACAAAGCTGAGTTATGTCTAATCAGTTCTGCTGTCCTTATACATTTCCTCTCTGATGATTACTTTCACTTTATTTCAAGCACTTCAGAGATATAGCCTTAAATTAACACAATTCAGGTTATCAAGAGAAAGATCTTTGTGTCTGATCAACTATGAGAATAGTAAAATGTCTTGAACTGATCTGAACTGATAGTCCTGATGGTTTTAATATACAGCTTATCTCTATTCTCTTTTATCCTGGATAATTTTTGTGCTTCAATATCAGCATATAGCCTACATAATTCTGCTTAATAATTTGTATTATCCATCCACTCTATTAATGTAGGTAGCTATCTTAGATAGTTCTACTGATAATAGGAACCTAACTAAATATAGTCTAATTCTAGCCCACTAAAGATTAATTTGGAAAGTTTTACTACTATATTACCAACACATTCATACACACATGGCCACATGCACACAGACACACACACAAACACTGGATATACATACAAAACCAGAAGTCAAACCTCTTCTTCTAAGCCATATGTGACACCAGTTCTCACATAGATATCAAATTAGTATGTATATTATTAAACATCAAAAGAGAAACATTATAAAAATTAAATATATGTATATATATATACATATATATGAGTTTAGAAATAAGCTCTCATGGTTTCTTATTAACTTACTACTTTATTTAGAACAACAAAATTCTAGGTTATCAAAGAAGAAAAAAGAACAGTAAATTGAACTAAAGGCAATACACTGCTCAGAATGGATCTCATATAAACATATGGCTTCTCAATTTTAGCTAATTCCACCTCAGCAGTTAATATGATCTAAAAATGTGTTAAAAGTGGAGGCTCATTTAAAAATTATTACCAGTTTGGAAGACTCACCAAAAGGAAAACAAATTTGACAAAGCAGATAAAAGATCCAAGTAGTGAAACCTATTACATATAAATACAAATGTGCATATGCAGTCAAATAAACATATATCTCATATATATATATCCATATATATATAGATATATATATCCATATATATATAGATATATATATGCCTTTAACACATGTGTACATTTGAATTAAGCTGAAACATTCTCCATAGAAAATTATATTTCTGTTGATCTACAAGTTGAATAAGCTTTCCATCATCAACATGTTTATAATTTTTCAAAGAAATACACAAGTTCATTGTAAAATAAATATATATAATTACTGTACTAGAATTTTAAGATGAATCTGAAAATTGCCCCTCCTTATGCTTTCATTAATTTCAACCATTGAATATGTTCTGGACCATGAAGATTATATACTGCATTTATGTCTATTACATTATCTGATAAAGAAAAGGTTTTAAGGGTGTAATCAAGACTTTTATTGAAAGTTGAGAATTGAAAGACAGATAATATGACACATTATATTGGGTTTCCCTGAGTTTGTCAAGGGATACTTTCAAAGGAAGAAATGAGAGCATCTGAGAGACACAGGGTGATTATAGCCTCTAGACAATGGCACAATCCCAGTAGACTCCTTGGCTTAAGCTTTGTGACCTTAAGTAAAGTCTGCTGACACCATATTTTCTTTCTAAGAAAACTTAAATATCTATTTTTATGGCATTACTATTCAAGACTAGACAAGAAAATGGAGAGTCAATGAAATCTTGAAAATGAACAGAGAAGTATGATGATATACGCTAGCCAATCTTAGGATTTGTGAAACTACAGTCTCTTAGTTAGGGTTTTGTTGCTGTTAAGACAACTCTCATAAAAGAAAACATTTAATTGGGGCTTGCTTAAAATTTCAGAGGTTCAGTCCATTATCATCATGGCAGACAGCATGGCTGTCTGCAGGCAGACATGTTGCTGGAGGAGCTGACAGTCCTATGCCTTTATCCAAAGGCAGCAGCTGAAGACTGGCTTCTGCAGCCAGCCAGAAGGAGGTTGTTTGGCACACTGAATGGAGCTTAGCACTAGGAGTGCTAAACTTCCTAAACAGTGACATACTTCCCCCCACAAGGCCACACTTATTCCAACAAGGCCACACTCCTAATAATGCACTTTATTGTGGGGCAAGCATATTCAAACCACCACACAGTAATCTAGACAGTCCTGTTTTGTTAAGGTATACATAAGAGCCATACCATACATATATATATATATGGTGTGTGTGTGTGTGTATCTGTATGAAATGGAGTTAGAGATTCTGCTTGTTGAGTAGAACAATATTTGTAGTTACAACTCCAAGATGTGGATCTTCAACTTCAGTAGCTTCTACTACCTAGCTAAGTCAGCAGTACCAGGAATGATTTTCCTCTGGTTGAGCAAGTCTTAAAAAATTAACACATATATATTATATAAAATATTATTTATATAAAATATGTATATAAACAATTTAATATATATTTGTATATAAACCATATCTATATATTTATACACAAACATATATTTATATATAAACTATATATAGCTTTAGGAGGCTGTGAATTTTAAAACAGCAAGAATTTGTATGTAGAGTTAATAGAAAGGAGAGGAGTACAAAATGATATAATTCTATTATAATCTCAAAAATAAAAGAAATGATAGATAGACAGAAAGATAGATAGACATATAGATAGATAGGTAAAGAATCCTAGCAAAATGAAAGACTTCAGTTGCTCTCCAGGCCATAGCTATTCATTAATTTCCAAGACAATTCACTAAGACAGAGTATGCAATGCAGATACTTGGATTAGAAAGACATTTGATTTAGTTATAAAGCAAGCTAAAAGACTAGTAATTTGAAAGGACTTATCACCATATAATAACGTACATGGACTCCAGCTTCATGCTTACAGATTGCTTTCTCTTTTACTCCACTTAAACTGCTTTATGTTTATTTATATACAGTTTTAAGATTTGAGGAGTTTTCACATTCACAAATGCTTCTACATAATATATCTGGACTAAGAGAATTTCTAATGAATACTTTACTGTTGAATATTTAAAATATTATATACATGATGGCATATATTTAATGTAAAAATGTTATATATATTATTCTAAATTTCATTGTGTATATGATCTCATCTTTGCTGACTATCTTTAATTAAACTCTCCTTTCATTATACCTGGTCTTCAACTGGTATAAGTAAGCAGGCATACCAATCTCATTCATGTTGTTCATAATTTTAAAGCTACCTCACACACTTTGGTAAGTCAGTTCAATCTTTGTGCTTTTCAAATTCAATTAAGTTGAAAACTTTGTCTACTTTGATAAGAGACAAGTGCAGAAAGCTAATGCCTTATGGAAAAAAGAGGTTACAAGGACAAAATATTATTTAACAGAGAAAGAAGAGAAAAACATATCTTTATTTAATAATCATACGAGTCTTTTAAAAATACTCTTTAATTATATAGAAGCTATTATTTTATATCTTATTTAGCTTCAAATGTTTCTGTTTCACATAGTATGAGAGAAACATATTTTACTTGAACATTAAAAACCACATTTTCTGCAAAGGCATGTTAAGGCTCAGTAATTCTCAGTGTCTATAGCTGTGTAGTATATAGTAAGTTTCATTTGCATTCATAAAAATGATAAACTAAAGTATGACTTTTACTGATTTACATTCAAAATTAGGTTAGCATTCTAAGTGCAAAAACTTTCTCAGAATATGTATTTTCAAATTCTCTGCTTTTCTCCCACCTACAGAGGAAGGTCTACTAGAAGCTTGTTGAGCTAATATTTCAAGGCAATAAATATGCATTAAAACTGTTGGCAGGTCAAACATTCTGAAACATATCACAGACTAACATAACTATTGTCACAATGCCAAAGAAATCCATAGGGGGAAAAGGCCAACAGGTTCATGTGAAGCTAGAATACAAGGAAGATTTAAAAATATATTATCACAAAGTAGAGAAATTAGTGGATTGCTACTGTGGGGAATAGAAAGAGTTGTAACTGAGCAGAGTAGAAGGGAGTAAATTAGAAGTTAGTAGAGAGACCTTTCATGTTGTAGGACTTGCATGAATGAAACATAGACACAAAATTTATGGAATTGAATAAATACTGTGATTAGACTAGAGGGCAGATATGAGTGTGGGAAATGATGAACCTGGACAGGGAGGGTAGGGCTTACTCTGGATCAGTCATGAGGACCATAAATAGCTTCTGTATATTTCAAAACTCCTCTCATTTTTCTGTGCTATATTCTGTATTAGAAGTTGATGACTGTGCTGCACCCTCTAAGAATCACTATAAATTAGAATAGAAAGTATCATTCTATTAAATAGAGTGGAAATGAGTATTGTTAATTATAAAATAGAATAAAAACAGGCTTGCTGACATGCAAATACGCAGTTTAGGATTAGCATGGCATACCTTAGCTTTTCTTATTTACCTACATTATTATCTAAAGAAGGTTTGTGCTCAGGAGATAATGTCTTAGGCTCTATCCTCCCATCATGAGAGTTCCAGGAATCAAATCAACTCTACAGTATTCACAGCAGATACTTTGCCCATCCTGTGACACCCCCCGCACCCCAAGAATTAGAAATTTTGTTGACATTTTACACTCTGTTTTTGGCATGGATGATATCAAGAGCTAAGAATTTTGCAGCTATCATACGTTTTACATATTTATATCGCTTACTTTAATGTTTAATATTTTCAACCTTATCAAATAACTCTTGATTTCATGTGATCAATTCTCACCTCTAAGGTACTTTGTGATTGCTGTATTTTAATTTATATGTCATTTCTGGTTTTCCTTGCATGATCATCATTTTCCCTATCTTAGTTTTTTGTTTTGTTTTGTTTTGGGTAAAAATGCTATCTGTAATTCAGTAATTATTTGCTGACTTGTTAAATACTTAGCATAACATCTTAAAGGAATATGTCTTACCTTACAGGAAACTCACCTATTTGTATGTAGATGCACACACACAAACATACATAAAAACACCTACACTGGAAACTTTAAGACTAGTGGTAATTTATTTTGTGAGAATGTAAAGAAATAATAGCAAATTATTAAAATTCATGCTGATGACTACTAAAAAACACCTTTTAATGCTGCAAATCTCCCAATGTTTAATAAATTGAACTGATGATGTTTTTTTTTTTTTCCTAGAGAGTACATTTTATCAATTTTTGTTCTGTGTTATTTTAGGACCTAAATCTCAGGGGAAAAAATTACTAATGTGATTTGGGGTATGACATTTCTCTGATCTATGCATCATTTACCCTGTCTATGAAGCAAAGAAAATGGACAAGACAGTCTCCACATCCTCCAAGAACTCTTTTAAAGATCACTTTTCTCTGTATGTACCAGTATGATTTTATTTTGTATTTTTTCCAAAATGTAGCATTGTAAAATCTTGCTTCCTAGTGCTGCGTTTGGATTTGATCCTTTAATCGGCAGCCATATTTATTCCCTAAATTAGTTCTCAAAGGTCAACAATCAATCAATTATCTACTGCTTCCCTGTGTTAATTGGTAGTGCATGTTTGAGAAGGTGTTAAACATCAATGTTTGCATTCTGACTCTGAGATCTAAAAGGCTCCAGGAGGAAAAGAAGGTTATTTTGGAAGATATTATTGGTTCAGTTTCTAATGCAGAGTACATGTATTTAATTGGCTTTATATCTCTGGCTTATTTTTTTTTTTTAATGAAACAGTGTACATCTCATATCACTACTTGCTTATTTGAAAAGCAAAATCAGAAATCTGAATTCATCAATAGACACTTCAAGATATGATTTAGAGCAACCACAGAAAAATAAGAATGATATCATTCACCAAAGGTTTTGTATAGATAAAGGCAAAGTTAGACATTTTAAAAACAATCTTACATAGGATGTTATATCTGGTTTCTGTTTTCGATATAGTAAGCCAGTAAATAAACTGTGCATTGTGAAATCTATTTTTAAAATATGGTTAAATGACCGTGGAGAAATATCTGTGAGATAGCCTATGCAACCCCAATTCCTGGGGGAAAATCTGAGTGTTAAAAAAATGAATTATTTGCTCTAAACTCTAAGGATAATTTAATGTTTTGTCATATCAAACTCATACTTTTAGTTTTCAGTGAATGAATGAAGCTGGTCAGGAAGCAAGCTAAGGCTGGAGGTGATGAACTGAGCTGCCATCTCATACATCCTTTCTATTTCTGAGCGTATTCTCACCTACAACAGCTAGATTTTTGTTATCTGTGATCCCCAAGTTTGCGTTACCTCTAATGTCTAAAACGTAGTAGTTTAGGGCAACCAATTCATACCTGTGTATTTGAGATTTTCCTGCCTTTATATAGGAAAGTCTACAAGGCAGAGGCAGAGGACAATGCAAGTTCTAAAAGTAGGACATGCTATTAGTTTTAGGATTTAAAAAAAAAAAAAATGGTTTCTCAATCTAAGTAACCATACTTAATAATAAGGAAGGTATTAACTTTCTTATAGAGTCCAAGCTTGGTTAAGTTGCTTGTTTCAGCAAGCTCTCACATGGAAAGGTTTTTGCTGTTGAAACTATTGCCATAAGACATGATCTTAGCTGGCTGGACTCGTCATGTGCCATTCTTAAATACTCTGAATACTAGTTCCCATAATAGATGTTAGGCAGTAACACTTTAGTGAGTGGGAGGCTACTACCTAGACATTTGTTTTCCTACCATATAGTGGGCATTTGAATGCTTAAAGAGAAAGCCAGAATTTCAGTAATCTGTGGAGAAACACAGTGGGGGTGAGAGGGACGAGTTATGTTCTAAAATATCTGGAGAGACAAATATATTTTTACTGTTTAATTTTAGTTCCCCTTTCCAAGTCAATATTTGCTTTTTTTTTTTTTTTACCCTGTAATAAGATGAGTGGGAGAACGTGAACACAACTGTTTGTACCTTGAGAAATGCTTCAGGGAAAACAATTCTAACATTAAAGTCAGAAATTATAGTTTATTAAATAATTTTTCCCTCAATGAAACCATCAATAGTTGAATGTTTCAAAACCAGAGCTCAACCATCACTGAACAAGCATAACTCAGAAGAACAAATCTTCTGAATTTCTACTGAGGAAATTTTTGGATTCCGTTTTTTTCATTCATTAATTCATTTACATTCCAAATGCTGCCCCACCTCCCGGTACCCCCCTCACCTATTCTTTTTACTTCTTTCCCTTTTCCCGTTTCCTATAAGAGGGTGGTGTCCTCTCTGGGTATCTCCCTAGCCTGGGGCATCAAGTCTCAGAAGGGTTGACTGCATTATCTCCCACTGAGGCCAGACAAAGCAGCTGTGGAGACTGAACGGCACATCTGCTACATGTTTGGGGGTTGGGGGGGTCTCTCAGTCTAGCCCATTTATGTTCTTTTATTGGTGGCACAATTGCTAAGAGCTCCTAAGTGTCTAGGATAGATGACTCTGTTGTTCTTCCTGTGGAGTTTCTATTCCCTTCAGGGCCTTCGATCTTTCACCCAACTCTTCCATATGAGTCCCTATCTGCAGTCCAATGTTTGGCTGTAGGTATCTGCATCTTTTTCAGTCACTTGCTGGTGAGAGTCTCTCAAAAAAAGGTTATGTTAGTGTACTGTCTGCAAGCATAACATAATGTCATTAATAGTGGCAGGGATTGATGCTTTCCCCTGGGATATGTCTCGAATTGGGCCAGTTATTGGTTGGCCATTCATTCCTTTAGCCTTAGCTCCATCTTTGTCCCTATCCCTCCCCAGACAGGACAAATATTGGATAAAAAGTTTTGTGAGAGGGTTGGTGTCCATATCCCTCCACTGAGGATCCTACTTGAATTAAGTACTTTAGAAGCACACTCATCTAAATAATTTTATTAAAGTAAAAAATGGTCTTCATAGAATATCTCAATTAAGATTTGCATCATAATGCTCAGTCTACAAATTGCTTCCCCACTGGTAAAATGCTATATATTTGCTTACAGAGTTATCTTGGTTTCTTCTAGTTGAAGTGAATATTTTGGTACTTAGCATTTTACTTTAGGAAAAGATACTAAGCTTGGGAAGGTCAGAAAGTATATGAACTAGGAAGTTATACCATGTAATAGATGACAATATTTAAAATATAACGTTTCACTGTTGTATTAAACAAAATTAATAAATAGATGAAATTAACTTAAATTTGAATTTTATACTGACTTGGAATTCTAATGAATTCTAAAAAAATTCCTTTACTATCTTGAGTGTTAAACATAGCAAAATTGTTTAACACTCAGCTTTGTCACTTATTAAATATAAAATTTTATAAAGTTGAGAGATAAAGGAACTACACTCATAAATAGCAACATTTCTGAATTTAGTTATATTATTTTTAAAATAATTTATAATGTGCTAATTGTTAAACAATTTGATTCTAAGATGAATTTGGACACTTTTAAAATAGTCATAGTAAATATTACTGCAAAGGCTATATTTTTGTTTAATTTCAGTTTTTTTTTTCTTTTATTAAGCTTATTTGCCTTTTTTGCATTTATTCAGAAAGCCAATGTTCTTAGGCAGGGTTTCTATTCCTGCACAAACATCATGACCAAAAAGCAAGTTGGGGAAGAAAGGGTTTTATTCAGCTTACTCTTCCACATTGCTGGTCATCACCAAAGGAAGCCAGGACTGGAACTCAAGCAGGGCAGGAAGTAAGAGCTGATTCAGAGGCTATGGAGGGATGTTTCTTACTGGTGTGATCAGCTTGCTTTCTTATAGAACCCAAGACTACCAGCCCACAGATGGTACCACCCACAAGGGGCCCTTGATAACTAATTGAGAAAATGCCTTACGCCTGGATCTCATAGAGGCATTTTTTCAACTGAAGCTTCTTTCTCTGTGATAACTCCAGCTTGTGTCAAGTTGATACACAAGACTAGCCAGTACAATTGACCCCTTGTCAACTTGACACACAAACACATCATCATTAAGTCTACCCTTATTTTCTTATTCATCCACAAGATCTAAATAACTTTAAAAGTCCCACAGTCTTTGTAAATTCTTACATATTAACATTTCAGTCTCTTTTAAACATCCAATCTCTTAAAATTCAAAGTCTTTTAAAAATTCTAAGTCTGTTAACTGTGGACTCCACTAAAATACCTTCTTTCTTCCAGAGGGAAAAATATCAGGGCACAGTCACAATCAAAAGCAAAATCAAACTCCAACCATCTAATGTCTGGGATCCACTCACGATCTTCTAGATTCCTCCATGGGCTTAAGTCACTTCTCTAGCTCTGCCCTTTGTAGCATACACCTTGTCTTCTAGGCTCCAGATGCCTGTACTCCACTGGTGCTGCTGTTCTTAGTCAACTCATGATAATGGCATCTCCAAAACACTGCTGTCTTCCACTGCTACTAGGCTTTACAGACAGCTTCTCATAAGCTCTCTTCATAGTGTCAAGCCTCACCTCCTTTACTTGACCCCTGCAGTCCTGGGCCATCAATTGCAACTAAGGCTGCACCTTCACCAATGGCCTTCCATGGCCTCTCAGTGCCCAGGCCTCAGCTGCTCTTCACGACTCTTTCATGCCTTCAAAACCAGTACCACCTGGGTGACTCTTACACATTACCAAGTCCAGCCACCGCACAAGGTACAGCCCTGGCTATCTTTGGAATGCAGCCTCTGTACTCTCAGGAAACACTTCTCAGAAGATTCACCTCAGTGATTCTGGTCTCTTCCCAATCACCATCACTGCCAATTTCCCAGCTCCAGCTAACCAGCATCAATAGTCCCAGTAATACAATGGTTTTGCTTTAGTAGTTCTGGTATCTTGTTAATCACAACTGATTTCTTCAGCCCCAGCTATCCAAAACCACAGAATCTTCACAATCAAAATAGCAATGGCCCTGATAAGAGTCTTTAATCTTCCTTCTGAAATTTTACAAGCCAGGCCTCCATCTTCACTGTTTTCAACATTATCTTCCAAGCTCCTACACAACATCCCACAGAGCTCTTAACACCAAATGGATCTTCTAGCCCAAAGTTCCAAAGTTCTTCCACAGTCTTCCCAAAAACATAGTCAGGTTATCTCAGGAATACCCCACTATGTTGGTACCAATTTGACTATGAAGTAGACCCTTGATAGATGCAATGTTTGGTTTCCAATGAAAGTAGTGTTTCGAATTATTGGTGTGGAGAAGTCAATCTCTACTGAAGGCTCTAACTTTGTGGATGGATTGGTCCACCACAAAGTTCTGTTATGTTATTGGGAGGTGGTGGTGATTTTCAGAAACATGGTCAGTCAGGTCAGAGGAAGCAGGCCACTGGGGAAATGTAACAGTGCCTGCATCACTTCACTGACCCTTCAGTGTCTCTGTCCATAGATTATACAATCCTGAACAAGTTCTCTGTCCTTGGGCCAAACCCTCTGAATTAAATTCTTTCTTCTTTTAAATGTTTTTAAACACCTGACCAACACTGCTCTTCAGCTCAGAATCTGGAAGATTTCACAGTGAAACAAATTATTTGCTACAATTAATAAACTCACATATTTTCTTTTGGTGAGTGCCTTTATTTTTTCCAACATATTTAAAAACAAACAAACAAAAAGAGAATACATAGAAATAGACTTGGGATTTCTGACACCAGTGGGAAAGGCAAACAAGATTCTGAGGTATTCACTTTACTGATTGTATTGACATGAGTCAATACACCACTAAATACAAATACACCACTAAGCAAAGAATGGGCTCATTCCTAACAAACTGTTGAAACATTATATTGTCATTGGGAATAAAACAACAGCTGTTGCACTACAAACAGTGCCATTTGGTAGACTTCTATGAACATTAAACAAAGAATAACCCGTTCAATTTCTTCATATTTCCGGACAAGTTTTGAATTTCTACTTTAAGCTGCAAATTACCTAATGAAATTTAACTGGGGTGGGGAGTGTTTCCTTTTAAAATATGTACATCAGAATTTTATGTCACTCTAAATACTTCTCTTCAGCTTGGAAAAATAATAAATTGTGCTCGTTAATTAATTGTGTACAACATAGTTCATCAATTCAAGAAATAAGTTGTTCAAACATCTTTCATAAACTACTACAAATGGGGCTACAGATGTGACATGCTTTGTGAATTCATAGATGCAATGTAAATCAAGCTGATGAAAATCAAGGTCAATAATTCTTGAAAAGATTACCCATTTATTCAAGGATATCCAGCTTATGTGTGGTGAACGATGTCTGGTTTAACCTTTTGGCTTCTAAATTAGTGTCTTTTTACTATCTCAGGTGAGTTTATCTAATACTTCTCAAAATCAGCATGTGGGGGAGGGGGTGTCAATTATCGTACTATCCTTTCTTTGGGAAACTTAGAAAATTGAGAAAAATGCAGTGTGTCTCTATTCTAACCAGGAAATATCATCAGAAATATCAAATATTCTATTGTACACAAGTTCCTTCATTATTATTGTGACTTACTCTTGTGCATCGAACAAAGACCACACTGGAATAGAAGCCAAGTGACAGCTGGCAGACAATTTTTAGAGTTATTGTTGAACCGAAATTTCCACTAAATAAGAACATAAAATTAAATTACAATTAGAACTGCATATTCCCTTGTAGCATGCCAGTCATATTAACTCCTGAACAAAGTTAAGGAGTTGAGAATGAAGCATATCCTATCCACATAACTTGGTTGGCTGATTTTGCTTTTTGTTATAATTTATATGTTCCTATTTGGTGGTCAGGACTTAGTCTCTTTAGAAGTATTCATTTGCTTGTAATCTTCTTGCCCAATAGTTGCTTTCTTTCATTTAGAGGTCTAAATAAAGATAAAGCACCTCATTCTTATGGAGAATAACTGTTACCTCCAATCTTCTATATGTGCTGTAGCATAGATGTTCAATAATAAGCTTGGCATTTAAAGTCTTTAGGATTGACTGAAAGTGTTCAAAAAGGATAAAAGCTTAAAATCATATTTATCAGAGCCAATTTCTTTAGCTTGACATTTTATGATTTACTTCTAAGCTGCTAAAATAGCTTAAGAAACTTTTCCTCCTGGTCTGGCTGACTTTTCTTGTCTTCTGCCTAATCCTGCCTGAAATTCCTGCAATTAATATCGAGACGGGCATCAAATACACTGACAAAGATCACCACAAATTATTCCTGTTTAAGAAGAGCCTTATACATAACAAGTCTTTTAGGTTTGTGATAATTGCTCTGGAGAGTTCTGGAAGCCTGAGATAGTAGTACATTTAGTGCATGTGATCAAATTCATACAGGAAAGTTGTCTTCCTCCACAGGAGACTTTGCAAATCAGTTTCTTATTTCAAAGGTGTTTACCTAAGTGGGTCTAACAAAAAAATTTCAAGAAATGTTTACTCTTCAGATTAGAGTTAGAAAAAAAATGGAATTAATAACTTTTACTTGAAAATAGGTAAAGAATTTACTGAGTTCTTATAGCACTACCAAGTAAGACAGATTGGAAGAAGAATTCCAGCAGGCAAGCAGAACATTGGAAGGGTTAATGTGGAGTTCCCCAAGTACAGTCCCCTGAACTCTTTAGACCTCTAATTCTGCTTTCAAGGAATAATAGGCACCAAGTCATCTCATAAATTTTGTAGTTTCTAATACTCCTAAACAAGTATAATAAAATCCTAAATGTTTGGTTTTGTGTTCACTTCAAAATATATACTTTGATAATGAATGGAGGTAATGCTGTGCTGGATGTGTAGTCAGGTATGGGGAAAAGGGGTGCCTCAGCTTGCCCAAGCTGAGGCATCCCTTCCCCCTGAGGGACCAGCCACACATGATGGTGTAGTATAGAATAGAGTTTATTCAAGGCAAGGGGAGGGGAGCTGAGTCAGTAGTAGAGACAGAGAAAGGCAGAGAGAGAGAGAGAGAGAGAGAGAGAGAGAGAGAGAGAGGAAGAAGAAGAGGAAGAGGAGGAGGAGGAAGAGAGGAGGAGGAAGAGGAGGAAGAGAAGGAGGAGGAGAGGAGGAGGAGGAGGAGGAAGAAGAAGAAGAGGAAGAGGAAGAACAAGAGAGAAGTGAAGAGAATCGAAGGGAAGGGAAGGGAAGGGAAGGGAAGGGAAGGGAAGGGAAGGGAAGGGAAGGGAAGGGAAGGGAAGAGAAAGTAGAGGCCGGCCATGAGCACATGGAGAAAGAGAGGTGAGGGGAATGGGGAGAGAGAAGGGAGGGAGCAAGGGGACAGAGCAAGAGCAAGAAGGCAAGAGCAAGAGAGAGCAGAGGGAGAAAACAGACCCCTTTATAGTGAGTCAGGCACACCTGGCTGCTGCCAGGTAACTGTGGGGCAGAGCTTAGAAAAAGAATGCTAACAGGTAAGAGTCATATTACTTAGAGAAGTACGTAGACGTAAATTTAATTTGTTAGTTATTTTATGGATCATCATACATTCACTGGCATATGTACAGATAGAGACCCCCAATATTTTATGTTTTCCTTTTCCTCAATATACACAATAAATTAGATGACACGAATATGATTTATTAGCACTTTCTCTTTCCATAGGATGACAACTGCTATTTTTAAGACTATATTTTCATCCAGTTATTTAGAAAAATATACTTAAGGATACTTAAACTCATGTAATCCTTGAAAGCTATATAGAGCTATTTTCTATTTCTTTTTAAATTTTTGTTTGTGATATATATATCATATATATATGGATATATATATATATATGCATTATCTTACATTGATACATGCATGTGTGCAGTTATATATGTGCATGTGTGTAGCTCTATGTGTGTGACCAAGGTTAATTTTGGGTAGTGCCTTCGTTACTTAGTTACTTTTCTATTACTGTAATAATACACCATGATAGGTTTAACTATTAGAAGGAAGATGCTTTTGGTGTCTTACAATTACAGAGGGAGCATTTGTGACCACCAAGGTTAAGGCAGACATCACCAGGCCTACAGGCAAAAGGCACTGAGGCAGGAGCTGTGATCTTACATCCTGATCCAGAAGCATGAGTCAGAAAAAGCTAAATGGGGATTGTATGTTCTTTTGAAACTTGCAAGACAGCAAAAGAGGAAGGAAGGAAGGAAGGAAGGAAGGAAGGAAGGAAGGAAGAAAGAAAGAAAGAAAGAAAGAGAAAATACCTCCAATGACACATGTCATCCAACAAGGCCACATATCTTAACCCTTTCCAAATAGTTTTGCCAGCTGGGAACCAAGTATTCAAACAGCCTAGGAGAGCCATTCTTACTCAAATCAGCATATTTCACTCCCTGATTTTCATAGGTTCCTGGCCACATTACAATGCAAAATGCCATTAGTATAATTTCAAAAGTCCCCTAATTCTTTCACAATCTCAATACAGGTTTAAAGACCAAAGTCTTTTCTGACACTCCTGGCAATCTCTGGATTGTAACATCCTGTGTAATAGAAATGTAAATTACATACTTCTAACATAAAATGACCCAGAATATACATTTACTGCTCCAAAAGGGAAGAATTGGATCATAGGGATGAAATATTGAACGAAAGCTAAATTGAAATCAAGAAGGGAAACTAAATCCTGTTCAATGCTTGATGTCAAAGGGTTAAGATAGCTCTTCTCCTACAGCCTTGGTGATGGTATCATACTTCTCTACCTTGGGCAATTTTCACTCCTGTATGCAGCTCACTCTTAGCAAACATTTTCCTAACATCTAGCAAAAAGGCTCTGACACCTCTAATATGGGATCTCTAATGCAATCCTGGCTTCACTTTCACACCTTCATTCAATGGCAACTCAGGGCCACTGTTCTGGAAATTCTCCACCCCCTGCCAGGCACACAGCAAGGGCTCTTCTCAACCAAGAAGAAAAATTTTACAACCCTTTAGTGTGATATCCATCATGAGTCTAAATCCAGAACTATATAGAGCATACTGCCAAGTTCATCTGCTTTCTTGGGATGAATGTGTGTTCCTTCCTCAATTTACATACCTATAAACTTGGATACCTATTGCTTTTTAGGAGCATAAAACTTATATCTTTTTTGTTGTTTGTTTGTTTGTCTCTAACATGTTCCAGGATGGGCTTTGCTCTGAGGGCATCACTCAATTTATACCATTTTGCATAAAGGTTTTCATCTCTTTGAACATAATCTTTAGCTCTCACATTTAATTTCCTGATGCTCTTTTTCTCCTAAAATTGTATATTTTCTTTTTTTTCCTCATTTTCATATTGACTTGCATAGGAATGATTACTGACAACCCCATTAAATAGTATTAGGCTATCTTGAAATTTCCTTCAGCCAAAAAAATTAATTCAAAACCTTTCATTTCAAGCCTCAAGCAGATTCTTAGAATAAATGCAAAATTAAGAGTATTAGGCAGGGTTATCTAGAGTCAGAGAACTTATAGGTAGTCTCTATATAGTAAGGGAATTTATTGATGACTTACAGTGTGTAGTCCAACTCCCCAACAATGGTCAGCAGCAGCTGTGAATGAATATCCAAGGATCTAGCAATTGCTTAATCCCACAAGGCACGCAGGCGAAGAAGAGGGAATCTTCCTTCTTCCAATGTCCTTATGTAGGTCTCCAGCAGCAGGTGTGGTCCAGATTAAAGGTGTGCGTACCACCGCACCTGAAACTTGTGTCTTCCAGACTCAAGATCTAGATCACAGGTGAGCCTTCTAATTCTGGATTGTAATCCACTCCAGATAAAGTCAAGTTGACACTCAGAAATAGCCCCTACAATAAGTACATTCTGTTTCAAAACATCTCAAGAATGGACTCAATGCCAGGCGTTAACTGTTTTCTTTGGAGTGGCTAAAGGTGGACCTCTACAGTCCACATTGCTCTCAGCACTGTATTCTAAACGCCATTAACCCCTTCTTGCAACATTCAACTGTTTCCCTTGTGCAAAATCTCAAAGTCTTGCACATTTCTCCAAAGAAACAAGCAGTGAGACCTATCATAGCACTAGCCTACCTCCTGGTAACGATTTCCGTCTTAGTTATTTTAGTACATTTCTAATGATTTTTAACTAATTTACTTAGTTACATGATGCCATCCAATGCCATGACCAAAGCAACTGTTAGAAGAGAGAGTTTATTAGGTGCTTATAGTTTTAAAATGGAAGTCCCTGGTCATCATGTCAGAGAGTAAGCAGGCATGGCGCTATGGCAGCCCTGAGAGATTATATATTGATCTACTAGCATAAGGCGAAGTATGCGAGCTGAGAACGCCACAGGTGGGCTTTTGAAAACTCTACCAGTGACACAACCCCTTCATAAAAGCCATACCTCCTAATTCTTCTCAAAGAGCTACAGCTACTGGAGAAATATTTGGACTTATGGTGTATATGGGGAGTGGAGGGTAGAGACATTCTTATTCAATAACTACAGGTGTCTTTATCAATCTTTTTTCATTTTACACCTTTTATACAGAAACTGAGTCAGGAACTCAGTTTTTGTTAATGTGGCAGATTGTGCTAGGAATTCCCTGTGGTTTCTTGCACAATGGGATTATAAGTCAACATCACTTCCACCAGGCTTTATTTTAACCTAGGGTCTAAGGATAGAAACTCTCATTCCATCCTAATGCTGGTATGGCAAATGCCTTGCCCACTAAATTGTCTCCCGAGATACATTTTCTGTTGTAGCAGAAAAAAAAGATCTACAGATTTAAGAGAGGTACTGTGTAATGTTGTGAATTTTGTGTCATGTTTGCCTCACTTGGCATGCTTCGAGACATAACAACTTAAAGAAGAAATGACTTATTTTGGCTCTGTGATATAGAGATCATGACTGATCATGCTGAGAAAGCAACCTGCTAGAGTACACTCCATTCTGCTATCAGAGTGTGGTGAACAGCTCATGTTATGTCAGACAAGAAAGAGAAAGTGGAGGGAGAACCAGAGGAATAATCTGTGGTAGAACATTCAGTGCTGCCTCTGGTGTCCTATATTCCACCATGGGACCCCACAGTGTTCCCATATAACACCTCCACCCTTGGTAACAAACTCCCCAAACATGAGATATGAGGAATAATTCAGAGCCAAGCCCTCACAAATGAGGAAGCATATGCAGGTTTCCCATTGAGTCTATTATGTTCTATGCCTTTTTTCCCTCACATTAAATCAAATCCCAGTAGGTGAGAGAAAACAGGTTTGTGTACCATCACACCGTGTTTATGTTTTAAGCTTGACTGTGCAAGATTTACACATTCCATATGCAAAATAGTTTCATGTTTAAAGATAGAATATTCCACTTATGGAAATAATACAACAATCTCCAGATAAAAATATCTTAAGTGTTTGAATGTACTACCATAATGCTCTCTACCAATTAGTTTTACATATACATAAAAAAAAATTGTCTTCTTTAAACACAATATCAAAGTGTCGGAAAAGTAAAGAGAAAGCCATGAAGAATAATGCCACATATATCACCTACATTCCTTATAGCATATTTGTTGATGCCCCTCTCTGCTTCTCTCTCTCCCTGAGCCCCTGTGGCTCTCCTGCTCATTGATTACATGGTGGGGAAATTGTAAATAAGCACTACCTATGCTTTTATTAATATTACCAATAATTAGAACAACAACATCTAATTTGTAAGGCACTTTTGCAGAAATTCTCTTAAATGTTTATGTAAATTCATTTTATATCTACAAAAATATAAAGTGATTTTTATGAAGCTCCGCACTTTTAAAAACAAACTGGAATTTACCCAAAGTCACAAACACATACCTAGTAAATGGTGGAGAGGAATTTGAATGAGATCATCTGACCTGAGATGCATTTTCTTAACTGTAGTAGAGTGTCCAATAAGACCCAATGCCCAGGTTTCTGCTGTCTTTCTATGACTAATTGTCAGCCGCTGGTACAAAGCAGTATTGAGCCGTTACTAATTGTCCTTGAAATTGATTTTCACTAATGCAGCTCTAAACTATTTAAAGTTGTGTTCTTTCTAAATATATCATAGAACCAAGGGGTTATGAAGACTATAGACAAGATAAATTAATATTAATAAAATTATGTTTGCCTTTTATTATTTTTTGTGGATCATGTAAGAACTGTTCTAAGCAAAGTAAAATTTCTCAAAACTCTTCAGTCTCATAGAACTGATGGAATCTTAGCCCCTTCCCCCACCAGGGATTCTCCAATTTTTCCATGTGGTAGACAGATCCAGGTAAGCTAAGTACACTCCTCTCCCAACTTGCCTCCATTTGGATTAGCCAAGCCCTATGGCTGATTGTCAGAGACTGCCACCTCCTCTTGGCCCCTTTTGAGCTTCCTAGATTTTAGACTACCACCTACTAAGGACTGTCCTGGTGCCACAGATGAGTTGTATACCCAGAGTTTTGTTAGCAGTCTAGATGAAATTCTATAGTTCCACTGTGTGGCCATGATACTAGGACCAGTTCACATTGCCAGGAGAAACTTAAGTTCTTCAACCAAGATGCGCAAGGCACTAAGACATGTAAAGCATCTGAGATAGAAGCTGTCTTCAAAAACATCAGATAAACACAGATATGCATAACCTAACACTGCTATGAATTTGCCCCTAGAACATTGCAAACACCTCTGCAGAAAGAAGAAATATGACTTGAACACACCAAGAACAAAAACAAAACAACAAAAACTAAAACAAAATAACAACAAAAAAACCACAACATACAAATGTCTGATGAGCAAATCCCAGTGCAGAAATAAACAAGAGCAATGACATGCAACCAAAATCAATAAAAGAAATTCTCCAAAAAATAAAAATCCCTCCTTACTCCTAAATTATTGCTCCCCCGTTTTCTCATTTGCCCCTCACATCATTTGTATTCTTCTGTTTTATTGTCTAGACACCACTTCCTATCTGCACATTTCAGTGTTCTGAGTACTGAATAGTATTCCATAGTGTATACATATCACATCCCATCAATATAAAGATGTTTAAACTGTTTTCATTTCCTAGCTATGGTGAACACAGCAAGGAATATAGCTAAGCTAGTTTCTGAACAATAAGATATCAAGTTATTTGAGCATATTTACATCTGATTTTTGACATGAAAATCACCAATGTATATAAAGAAATTTAGTCAACTAATAGTTTTGGGAACTAAATAGCTACAAGAAGAATGAAAGGTCCTGGTGTCTTTACCTCAGTGCACAGAACTCAACACAAAATGAATCAGGGACCTCAACATAAAACCTGATATGTTGAATTGAATAGAAGCAAAAGTAATGAATATGGCTGAACTCATTGATACAAGAAAGGACATTATAACAGGACCCCAAAAGCACAAGCCTTAAGACAATATGACTTCATAAAACTTAAGAGCTTCTGTACTAAAAAGACACCAACTTTCAGCTTAAAAGGAAGCCTACAAAATTAGAAAATATATTTACTGGCTAATTATCTAATACAAGATTAATATTTATGATATATAAAAAATTAAAAAATTAAATATCAAGAAAACAATTTGTTATAAAGAGGCAAAGAATACTACCTATTTTTAACATACATATTTTGGCTGAAAAATATTTTTATAAATGCTTTATGTCCTTAGTCATCAGGAAAATTAAAATTAAACCTAATGTGAAATTTCAACTTAATCCACTCAGAATGACTAAAGCAAGTAAACAACCCCACCCTACCCCCAAAAAACCAACCGAACAAAGTAACAAAAAAATAAAACCCACCACCAACAATAACAAAAATGACAGACCATAAATTCTAGTGTAAATAAGAAGAAATAGAAACATACATAGCTGGAAAAGATACAAATGTGTTCACCTAGCATGGAAATCAGTGTGGGTGTTATTTAAAAATCTAGAAACATCCATTTTGTGAACGTATACACAAAGGATTCTATATCCTGTTATAAAGGTACATGTTCATCCATAGTCATTGCTGCTCTATTCATAGTATTCGGGAAATGGATACAATCTAAATTTCCATCAACTGAGGAATGGATAACAGAACTGTTGTTCATCCTTATATTATAAGACTACACAATTACTTTTCTTAAAAAAATGAAATTAGGGCTGGAGAGTTGGCTCAACATTGAGAGAACTCCCTGCTCTCCCAGAGGTCCTGAGTTCAGTTTACCAGTAACCACAAGGTGGCTCACAACCATCCATAATGGGATCCAAGACCCACTTCCGGTGTGTCTGAAGAGAGCAACAGTGAACTCATACACATAAAAATAAATAAATGAATTTTTAAAATGAAAATGAAATTATGAAATACTCAGATAAATGGATGGAACTGAAAACAATCAGTCAGAATAAGGTTGCCTAGACTAAGTAATAAAATATCACAAAGTATTCTGAAGTAGAATTTCTGGTGTCCTTAGAAGCTCAGTTCTGTCACAAATATTTTTCTGGAAGCTGTCTTTTTGAGAGGATGTTTTGCTGAACCAGACATGTGAATGGCCATGTGATGTTTTGCTGGAGTGGACATTTGAGATGCCATGTGATTTTTGGAAAGATTATAATTAGAGCCCCACAGACAATGAACGATGCTTCTGCTAGACTTCACTTCATAGAAAGAAATGTGCCACATAACTAACTTATAGTGGTATTCCAGCTTAGTCTCCTGATCCATGCTGATTAGCAACACCTTGTCGTTTCTGCTGAATTGAGCTGCTGTTACAGATTCATGTGTGGTGTTTGCTATTGGAATAGACTGCCGGTATCCTGACTGATGAGAAGCATCTCTCTAAAGAACTACTTCTAAACAGATTTACAACCCTCTTTTCCTATAACCCTTCTTTTTATCTCTACCTCTGGTTAGTAGGCTAGAAGGGAGGATGAAGCATTCTAGAACCCTTAACAAAGTAGGTATAGAAAAGTCTATGTCTACAGTTTTGCTCATTTGTAGAAAATAAGTTTGAATAGTCAAATATGTGTTTTTGGCATTGATTATCTATAAAGTTCAAGAAACTAGTAAAGAGTCATACTAGATGGTATGATTTCAACACAGTGGAATTATGAAGTATTGAAGGGAAATAATCAAATAAGAAAAGTTGAACTGGGCCAGAAGATGGGAGCGCAGGTTAGTAGTAGAAATATAGGGAGGGATAGTTACAATTAAACACTTTTGAAAAGTTCATGTAAAATATACTATGGTAGAAGCTCCCTAAAATACATATGTACTCATATGCAAAAGTAGTTTAAATAGAGACACTCTATCACTGGTCAATACATTTTCTAGTATATTCCAGAGGCTATGAAATGAGAATCTTAGTATGAAGAATTGATTACTTCTTATGGATATGTTGGATCCTGGTTTAAACAATTATAAGCTATTTCAAATATTGTTAGTTACTCTATAGACCCTGATGGTAAGACCCTATTGCTGATGGCAATACATATTTGAATCATAGAACATTGTTGGGGTCTGGTTAATGTTTACATGGAAAAGTCATACCTCTGCTGAGACATTTTAAGCTAGAAGTTTCTATACCAATTTCTAGACTTATCACTAAATCTTACCTAGTTGTGAACTTCTAGAGCTATGATGACAACTGGATTTATCAGACATGCCCATGGTAAAATCATGGCATTAACATTATGTGAGTAACCAACTACCACTTGATTGAATTTAGAGCCAAACCTGTACTGTTATTGGGGTCAAAACATCTATTACTAGACAGCCTATAGACCATAAGAGATAAAGAACTACAATTTTTCTGCTAAATTGCTATTATAACTGTTATTTATTGTAATGCTTTCAGATTAACCCATCTTTAAACACTCAGAAGAGAAGGTTTTTGTTTTGTTTGTTTGTTTGTTTGTTTTTCAGTATATAGTAATTTATCCAGAAACCCACTACTGATCAAGGTACAGAGAAGGGAGTGCAATTCTGTGTTCCATATGTGATCTGCGTCTGAACCTCTCTTCCAAAGACCTAAGGATCATTGTGGAAGGGTAGGTGGCATGATTTTAAATGTCAGAGGTGGCAGAAGCCTGCAAGGAAAGAATGCTTTCAGAAACAGAAGGACAGTTGAAAATATAAACTGACAACATTTGTGGCAGTGTATTTCCAAGACCTACAGAACCTCAACCTAGATAAAATTCCAGAGTAGAGAATGAGGGTAGACACAAGGTCACACCAGTAACTGAGAAAATCTTGCTAACTCACACCTGTTGGGAGTCATTTGTTTTTAGAGGATGGCTTCTGGTAGGTCAAAAGCTGCAGTTAAAAGTCACATACCTAGGAATACATACACAGCACAAATTGGACTTCATTGGCTAAAACAATAGAGGGACAAAAGTGGAATGGTTGCAGAAGGAGGTGCATGTAGGAGTAGATCGGAAGATATCGGTAAATACCAAAAACCTATTATACAATTTTTTCAATGAATAATTGAGAAATAGCAGACACACAAAAATATCCCTCATTACTTTGATTTTGAATATGTGTTCATTCTAGAACAAATATGAACTGAGAACTTTAAAGAAGAAGTATGACTTCTTAAAGCATTTCTGTTTAGAACAAAAGAGCCCCAATTTCGTACGAAATCTAGAGTTTTGATGAAACATTTCTGTTCGATAGATTTAGAAATAAGGGAAGAGAATAACCCTATGTATTATATCTAAAGTCAATCGATGACACAATGTCATTAATTCTGATTATGTCTGCATAATATTAGCAATATAGTACTAGCCTTTAATAACTGGCTCAATGAAAACATAGCAACAAAACAAAACAAAGAAAAATTAACTCCTTCCCTCCAGATTTAATCTATACTTCTCATTTATCACCAAATTTATTGGTCAGAAGGAAGGAACCTTATTTACTTAATTCCAATAGATTAACAAGAATGTCCTAGTAAAGTGTTTTAAATGTAAGTTTTTCATTAGTTTCAATTTTTGAATTTTGTTAAGAGATAAATGTTATTAAGTGGGAATAGGGTAAATTTCTTTCCCACTATGTGGTGCAATTAGATTTTTTCAAGCAGGTAATAGCATACCTGTTAAAGATGAGAACACATTTTCAGGTTGAATTTACAACTGATCATGGGGTGTCTCATTTACTCTGATCTCCATGTAACTCATGGATACACAACTAGAGACAAGATGGCTCAGAAATACCTTAAATTTTTTTCATTTATGATTTCAACTATAATTTTCATTTTGGATACTATAGCAAGTTTTTTTTAATTTGTTTACAAACTTATAGTACCTTGGGTTAGAGTAGAATTACAATTTTAGGAGAAAACACTAACTCATCTTGAAGTTCCTTTCTGAAGTTCAATTTGTGATCTAAATGGCCCAATTGCTTTCCTGAACTGAACCGTTTCTTCTAATTCCTCCTGTTCCTCTTGTCTTGAGATCACATTGCAAATCACTCACAGTTACTAGAGAAAATTTAATGTGTCAAAATAATTTGATACTTCTTTTTTAATAGTAGTTTCCAATATTCTAAGTTGAGTTCTTAAAATTAAGACATGTATTTGTTTTTTTCATACAATAGGACAAAGAGAAAGGCTAAAGATTTGACATTAAATCCAATTAATATAACCCATGATGACTAAATATAAAGTTTTGTTTTAGGTTTGTAATTTCTCTCTGTCGTGGACAATACAGTGACTGATTTTTAATATTTCATATAAAGTTGATAATAAAATGTCTTTAGCTAAATGGAATATGTGTGCATACAGTTGGCGCTTATCCTAACATCCTCCATGTCCTTTATGCTGTTTTCAATTACTCTCAGACTCAGATCCAGAAATGACCCTGTGAATTTGTGAATATTGACCTAATCTTCGCTTGATATTTTATTTACAAAATGTTCAATGACTCCCCTGGAGCTTTGTGGTCGATTTCATCAATACTATGAATTTTAAGTAATCTCTTAATATGCATTTATATATGAATCACAAGTCACTGAGATACTTTAGTGTCTTTTACATCAATAAACTCCTCTCTTAAAAGCTTAAAATATGTTAAAGCAATTCATGTATTTAAGCATCCACAGTTATTTTTCTCCAAAATCAATCTTAATACTATCACAGACTCTGTTTTCTCTTAACTTTGAGGCTCTTTTCTATTTTGTCTCTAAAACCCTTATTTCTAATATAATTTTCCCAGCATCTGTTGATAATGGATGTTTCTTGAGATTGGCGAAAAACCTAACTGGATTCCCATTAGCCTGAGTGGTCCTGGTTTATTCCTGAAAGAAGTCTATTCTTTTGTTACAGTAAGCTAGATGAGAGTGCCAAGAATTTATTCACCAGCTACATGATTATACAGGCCTTCGGTATGCTAGGCGGACCCTTAAAACCTTAATGCATTCAATTATGCAGGCTTTTCGGATGACTTAAATAGAAACGTTGGAAAGTATTCTTTGGTTTCCTAGTCTCCAAATGTCATTGGTTTGCTATTGAAAATTAATTTAAATTGAAAATGAATGCAAGCTAATTCCATAATGATTCCAGACCCCAAGCCAAGGGATTTGAGTGAATAAAGTTATGACTAACTAAAAAGAGTATCACCATTTAAACATGAGATATTCCATCTGGACATCAAAATTGAGTTGGTTGAGCATCTATAATGAGAACATGATACTGCTAGGCACAGTGAGGGTGAATGCAGAGATCATTAAAATTTGTCCTTTGCCCATAGACATCATAGAATCTTTTTGTTTTAGGTCAAATATGGGTTCAGGCATTCTAGAAGTTATGTAAGACAACACGTTTGGGTGCAGAAATGATAGAATTAATCAAAATAGTATTGGAGAAACTTGTGCACTTGATTCATCATACTCCTGACATCCTGGAGGCCAGGCACATCTTGGTGGACAATTCCCAGATGCACTAATTACTTTTTACCTTAGCTGTTTGCTCATTCTGCCACATTTTCTGACATTTTTCTGAATGCAGAAACATGGTTTGCCTGTAAATTGAATCAACTTCTAGTGTCAGTTGGTTAATGCTTCCATGATAAAACTAGACCAATAAGAGACCAGAGATGTCATATGAATAACCAAGTGTTGTTGAAGCTACTGAGGCGTATTTACACAGTCTACCAGATAGTAATTAGAGGAACTAACCCCTGCTATCCTTTATCCTTCTCATTAGTTACATTAGTTGATGTTCTTCTGTTGCTTTTCTCAAGTTTCTTGACCATATTTTTTAGGGCTACCAAATAAATAACTTATAATAAATTTTGTAAGTATTTTACAAATTTATATCCATGAATTACACTATGTTTAGTAAACCTCTGCGTTATATTTCTCTAAACTAATACATAGAAGTAATGTGTCTACCATAGGTCAGAACGCATTTCTACATGTTCTCAGGCCAGCCAGTCCAGTAGTTGTCACCAGTTTCATAATTAGCAAAGGGCACCTGGATACTCCTAATAGGAATTTCTTTTAAATGTGAGATCCAGAAAATATTAACTATTTATGGGATAAGCTCTCCCAATGATATTTGCACTCTGATGGTTTCCCTGAAGAAAAGAAACCCTGCTTTTAACTTTTATTAGTTTCTTATTTAATTTGTATGTGCCACTTACAAATCAAGAGGTGAAATATTTTTTTCCAAATAAAACCACTTTGTTCCTTTTTCTTCCTTCTCTATCTACCTTCCTTTACATTCCTTCCTTCCATTCTATCACCCTCCCTACATAGAATCAGAGTAAATGTCTCAGAACAAGGAGAGATGTGTGGGAAAGTGTTAAGAGAAGGTAATAGTGAGCAAATACAATAACAGTATATTACACACAGATGTGAAAATATCATAAGGAGAACTCATTACTTAATATGTTGATCTAATTTTAATGAAATGGCCTATCCAAACTCTTTATTCTGAACTATTTCTGATAAACAAAAACCTCAGAAGCAATAATAACTTCAGCCTAAGTCATAAAATCAGTTCTTATTTCTTGGAAACCTATGATAGTTGTGAAAATTTATGTTTCAGGACAAACTTACTGTGGAAGAGCTTTTATCACTGGACAGAACAGAAAGTCTACCAGGAGGTACATCAGAAACCTAGTCCCAACCAAGAACAACCAAGTGGATTCTAGATCATTGCTAAATTTGGAGAGAAACTGTTTATTCAAAAAGCTCCCAAATCCCTTAAACACGAAACAATGGAACAGAATGAAATTGGTGCTTCAAGTCACTATAATTCATGTGTAGTTCTTTATGTAGCAATGGTGGCAGACTCTGCCCTTCTTGGAGCTCTGCTGTCAGGAATTTGAATCCACAAGGTAAAGCAAAAGGGTTCTAATGTCAATCAAACCTTAATCATGTCAAGCAGACAAGTAAAACCTGTATCTAGCAAAAAGCCTTTGAATTTCTCAGGCTTTGGTCTCAATCAAAGCTTTGTCTCTTTCTGACTTCCTAACCTTTGGTGACACATTTTACCTCTCATTTTTCTTCCATATGTGGTGAATGACATTAATTCTTTCACTCACTTCCTGGCACTGCTCTATTAAAATGATGGCAATTTAGTAATATAAAGTGTTAGAAAGGCGTTCTCCCATTTTTCTGAAAGTCAGAAATGAAAGACAAAGATATTAACAGGAAACTAAATTCTCTTTACAGGATCTTTAGTCCTTCCCTAACTCTGCTTTGTTGTTTACTTTTCTTTTTCTTTTGGATTCTTCACAATTCTGCCTGTTTCCCCTAAAGACTCCCTTATTTTTACATTGGATCTGCCTCATTTCTCTCTTAAAGTGTTACTTATCCTTGCATTAAAATTCATATGCATAGTTAATATGATTCCTTCAATTTGATATCATAAATATATTGATATACATTAAAAATACAAATTTAGTGACAATCAATGTTAATATCATATAATACTATTATAACCAGGTTCCAGAGATTGCAATCAAGAAATAAGTTAGTTATAGCACTATTCAACTATATGAGTCTAGTAGATATAAAAATATTCAAATAGAAATAAAATATCCTAGTTGACTTTCTATTGCTCTGATAAACACCATAACTAATAGCAACTCAAGGAGGAAAGGTTTGTTTTTTTGCCAAAAAATTGATAGTGCATAATAGGAGAAAGAACTCGAGGAAGAAATCAAGAGGTAGGAATTAAAGAACATTGCATGAAGTAAATCTGCTTTCTGACTTGGTCCATTGTTTTTCTTATACAGCCCAGACCCACTTGCCCAGTGCATGGCATTACCCACAGTTCTGTACTGTCCTACAATATCCCCACAGATATGCATACAGTGCAATATGATGAGTGCAATGCCTCATGATTATATGAAGAATATGCTTCCAAGTTAGTGCATTGCATTTCAAATGGGGAGTGAATAACTACACGCATATAGACTTGCTTGTGTGTGCATATGTGCAGTGTTTGGGTTGAATCCAGAAAACACCACAATTACATTAGGTGAATACAGATACTTTTTACAATTTTATTAACAATTAAGAAGTAGATATATGTCTACAAAGGAACATTTTCTCAATAAAATCTCTTTCTATTTCCACTTATATTTAAAATACATCACCTAAAACAGTCTTATACTTAAAATATGCTGAAGAACACAAACCTCACCAACCTTGTGTTCTTCATTATAAATGGATAAAAATCTATTTTGCTATAGTCACATGCTAAGAAAAATACATTCCTGTGTTTGCCCAAGAAATTTATAGTTTTCAAAACTGTTGTCTTTCAAATAAATTCATGCAATGTGCACATTGGCAATTGGTCTTATAGCATTTCAAAGAAAAATAATTAATCTTATGGTGGATATATATTAGAATGTAGTGTCCAATTTAATACCTATAAGTTTATGTGAAATAGTGTGACAATCACATAATTAGGACCCAAACCATATTGTAATGTCTATTGCTATGTTATCATTTGACAGGATCTGTACTCACCTAGGAGAAATGCTCCTAGCTGTAACTCTCAGCAAGCAATTGTTAGACACTGGTCTCCACTGTGGAATCAGTTGAGCTGGGCAGGTCCAAACTCTAAGTGAATATTATTTCCTGGGCTTGGTTCTCAACTGTGTAAAAGAGAAAAACCTAGTTGAGCATGGACATTCATCACCTTCTGCTTCCTGATTGTACATGTAATGTCATGAGCTGCCTCAAACTCTTGTTTTCCATATCCCTGTCTTCAGTTATGAGCTGAAAGAAAACTGTTTTTCCCTGGAGTTGCTTTGGACAGGATATTTTATTAGAACAAAAGGAAAAGAGACTCAGACACTTAGTAAACAGTGAAAACAATTAGAATCTTTAAAACTATCAGTTACATTCAAGGCATAATGTATCATTAAAGAATTAATATCATAAAGAATCATTAAAACTATCAGTCACATTCAGTACATAATAAAGACCCTTTGCTAGAGATGTATTTTATTGATACCCTGTGCTTTTAGGATTGCTATTGCTTTACAAAGAGTTTATGAATGAGAATTTACTTGTTCTTTAATTTTATTTTGAGGATATGTTGTTTCCCACTCAAAAAAAGCAAAATGCATTATAACAACACTGATTATTAATTAATTATTTTATTTGACATATCAAAACAATGAACTGGTATCTTAAATCAGTACATTTCCTATAGTTCATTTTAATTCACTTCTTTGGCCTTAATATATATTTATGTTTCATTTGAGATATTATTACTATTATTTTTAAGTAACCAGATTTGTCAGAGTTGGTTGTTGGTTTTACCAAATAAATTCAAATATTTTCTTGAAAACTTTTTGTTATTGAGAGCTTTTATTTATGACATCACACTAAATGTTAATTTAAATGTATCACAGAAGCTAAAAACACTCTTAGAAAATTATGACAAATCTTAATACACTGAGAAAAATAAATCAGATAACTAAAAAAAACAACTTACTTTGTTTCACAAATTAATTTTTTAATGTATCTCCATTGGGTTTAATTATAACAATAGGAAAATAATAGTGTTTAAAGAAGTAGACAATGCGAAGTTTCTCCATTCAGAATTAATAGTTGTAAAGAAAACTAAGGTAAATTTCCATGTTCAAAATAGCATTGTCTTGTCAGAAAAGCTACCGGTTCCTGAAGGGGGTATGCTGTGTAATATGCTAAGCTTAGCTGGCTATACAGATACTCCCAGTACTTTTTCTTGCAAGAAAAACAAGATCTGAATAACGTTCTTCATATCATAGTCAAACTTTTCCCTATGAAATCCAAGACATTTTTACCTTGGAAGAATGAAGATAAATGATCTAATGTCTGGATTGGTCAATCATTTTTCTCTATAAGACACCATTCCATCTTCAGATTTTATTTTTACTTTAATACTACTGTGCATTGAAGTCTTAGCAGAGAATAGGATGCTGAGTTTCAAGTCTTCAAAGAGAAATTAGATAGGGGTTCCCACAGCTGTTAGCAGACCTGCTGCTTCTTCTCTAACAAATAAGGCTCCATTTGAGTAATTTCAAATGGTGTTGATAATGGTGTGAGAAAGACTGTTTGACACACAGGATGTTTTAAAAAATACATAATTCCCTCTCCTTTCTCTCCCCAATTGATTTACTCATATTTCTCCCATTAATGTAATATTGAATGCATTATACGGTCCTCCTGAATCTGTAGCCTATCACTTCTGAGCAAGATATATATGAAAAGAGAGCTGGATATGTATTAGTAATTTTTTCTAATTTAACTGGTCATCTTATTATCATCCCATGAGTCACTTAAGATGTAAATACATTTACTTTATAAATATGATACTCCGAACTTGGAAAAGAAAATGTCTAATTGCTGGAGGCTAATGAGAACAGGTTGGCAGCATGTAGATACATTCTAGGTGTTTTTCCCTTTTCCCCTATCATATTATATATAGTTTTTGTTTTGATCAAATAAAACTATCTTTCCTAAAATGTATGTGAAATGTCATTTGATTTCTCATTAGAATTTCAGACAGAGTATGTTTTAGAATCCTTCCTTGGTAAGTAGAGGAGAGAGGAGGCTAAAGAGGGCTGATTAGCACATTTAGTTTTCTCTCTCTTACCTTAGTATCTTAAATCTGTAATGATGGACTTGCTACAGAGAAGAGAATATTTCAGGAGGAAAATATTTCAGTGTTAAGATGAAAGCATAGATAACTAGTAGAAAATGGAATGTACTGTGGAGAAAATTTTCTGACATGTGGATACAGTTTTAAATTTAGAAATAAAAAAGCCATCACAAAGCAACACATCAACAAAAAGCTATAAAAAGTTGACTTCAAAAAGGGCTGCCAAAAGTATTTCCAGCAAATGTGACAAACTGACAAAGTCTTTATTAACATAGAAAAGTTATATAAATCAATAAGAAAATACCCAGAATTCAAGAGGTAAAACAGAAAAAACAGACCTGAGCAGACACTTAGCAAAGGAGAAAAACTATAATCTTCTCATTTTTTCAGAAAAACATTTCTATCTTGAAAAAACAAGTAAGACTTATTGAGAAAATTATAATCTATTTCTAACTGAAAAATATTTTATGCATATTTGTGGATTTTAAATGCTATTTATATTTTAGTAAATGTTTCAGATGCAAATCCACTTGTACAACTATCAAGTGAGGTTGACCAATACAAGAAATGTAAGTATTTCCTAAGGCAGTGATACAAAAAGTTAAAGATGAACACAAAACTCTATACTTGAGTATAACTTGCTAGCATTGGCAATGCAATTAACAAGTCATAGTTTAATTGTAGCTAATTGGCAAAAAATTGATATATATTATGTCTTTTACAAAACCATACATTAAATACTATGTGCTAAGAAGGAAATACATGATTTGGAATGTATTTGAAAGGCTGCAGGTACAGTTCAAAGGTTATGTGTGCTGGCTGCTGTTGCAGAGGATGGGAGTGTGCTTCCCAGAAGCCACCTCATACACCTGTAAGTGCAGCATCAGGACATCTGACTCAATTCTTCTGAACTCATGAACATTATGAACATATGCAGCATAGATATATGCAGATACACACATATAAAAATAAATCATTTAAGAAGCATTCAAGTGTCATATATTTCATATATTGCTATTTTACTAGTGAGTACTTTTTATTTTGTTGTATATTTTAGTTTTCTCTCTTGTGCACGATTCTTCCCCCCCACCCCCACCCCTTTGTGCATGTGTGTGAATCTTTGTGGTTGGAACAGAATCTTGGAAACTTCTAATTGTTGACTGTTTTCCATAAATCGTGAGCCATTATAATGACTATTTTTTTCATTAACCTTTCAGTCTATACCCAGAATCTGAAAACTTCTTACATCCACTGATACTGTTAATTTTCTTTATCTGTGTAGTCCATCTGTGCTCCATTTATTGTGAATTCTCATATTATTTAAGCCTTTATGGTTCCCTGTATTTCAATTCTAGATTAACAAACATACAACACTTACCATGGTCCTTGCTTGTATTATCTTTGCTGTAGTTATTTTTTTCCTTACTAAGATCAAAACTTAGGCACTGAGGAGGTTTCATTGCCTCCAAGGGTGCTCTTAAACAAGACTATAGTGTGGCAGTATGTTCAACAGTCAGGTTTCTCTCTTAAGGAGCCAGCATACATGGCTACTTCTTCTAGCAGTGCTGTCAGGTTCTCCACTTGACCTGTTAAGGTCAAGCTGAGAGACGTGTTCATGGAGCAATATGTTCATGTATTAGAATGGGATTCTATCTCACCACTCGATGACATTGCCTTGTACTTTCAGTTCTTCCTTATGTATTTGTTTTAGATACTTTAGGTTCAACCATGGAAGAATTCCTTCTAATGACTCTAAACATAAATACTGGAAATTCTATGATTTGTGCAATGATTGTCTAGTTATTTGATGACTTGTTATAAAGACACATGGTCAGCAATTCTGTCTGAACAGGAAGTAGCTCATACTAAAGACTATTTTACACAATATTACAGCTTTCTGCCTTTAGTTGCAAGGGCTGGCTTCAGAACTACAGGGCTTTACCTTGCAATTCTGTTAACTGGTCATTCTATATGGTATCATTGTCTAGGAAAAGTAAAAATTTTTTGTGGACAAAATACAATTCAAGGAACTCTGGAGATTTGAATCTTCTTCTGAATTAACATTTACATTTCTCATCTATATCTGATGACCCAAGTTACAACCTTTCAGCATTGTAACTTTGCCATAGTAGACCAGTTTGAGCTATAAAGCCAGAAGCTCTAGGAGCAACTACAATTAAATTTATTGCAATTGTTCTGAGCTCAGCTTGTATAGTAGTAGTTCTCAACCTGTGGGTCATAACGCCTTTGGAGTCAAATATCAGATATCATATATGTCAGATAGGTACATTATGATTCATGACAGAAGTAGAATTACAGTCATGAAGTAGCAACAAAATAATTGTATCTGTGGAGGTAACTACAATATATGGAACTGTATTCAAAGCTCCCATCATTAGGGAGGATGAGAACCACTGGTCTAAAGGATAAGAATCTCTTTGATTTGATATCGTTAAGGATTCTGTCACCCACCCCCCTCCAGCTTTTCTTTATTTCAGCCTCTCCCTTCCCCTCTATATTAGTTAGGGTTTTCTAGAGTCACAGAACTTATGGAATGTCTCTGTATATTGGGGGAATTTATTGTGATGGCTTATAGTCTGTAGTCCAACCACCCCAACAATGGTCAGCTGTGAATGGGTAGTTCAGGAATCTAGTAGTTGCTTAGTCCCATGGGGCTGGGTGTTTCAGCTGGCCTTCTGTAGAAGTAGTTTCAAAGAGATGTGCTGGCAAGTAAATGCAAGCAGGTGAAGAAGAGTAAATATTCCTTCTTCCAATGTCTATATAGGCCTCAGGAATAAGGTGTGGCACAGATTAAAGGTATGTACCACAATTAGTGGATCTAGGACTTGCTTTGTCCCAGGCTGACCTTGAACTCACAAGATATCTCCTTGCCTCAGTCTCATGGGATTAAAGCTTTTCATGGCCACTATGCCTCAAGATATCTATGCCAAGATCCAGGTCTTCCAGCCTCAACATCTGGATCATAGGTGATCCCTCCAATTCTGGATTGGAGTTCATTCCAGATACATTCAAGTTGACAAACACGAATAGCCATTTCTCTCTCTCTCTCTCTCTCTCTCTCTCTCTCTCTCTCTCTCTCATCTTCCCTCTCTCCCTGCTTTTGGTGCATGGAAAGGTATGGATGTTGCTTCTTTGGACCTGTATTTGGAGGCTACAGCAGTGTGTCAGGTGTCTTATTCCATCATTTTCTTCCCCTGTCTCCTTGAGATTTGTTCTCACAGTGAAGAAGAAACTCACCATTTTGAACACTCTGTCTGATCATTGAGCTCTTTTGATCTACCAGTCTCCTCCTCCCAGTGCTCGGGTTTCAAATATGTATAAACTTGCTCAACTTTTTATATGGGTGCTGGGTATTTGAACTTAGGTCTGAATGCTCAGCAAGCATTCGAACTCTACACATGGAGGGACCCATGGTGCTGGCCGTATATGCGGCAGAGGAAGGTCTTGTTAGATATCAGGGGGAACAGAGGCCCTTAGGCCTGAGGGTGTTAGATCCCCCAGTATAGGAGAATGCCAAGGAAGGATAACGTGAGTGGATGGGTGGGTGGGTGGGGGAATATTCCCATAGTGGCAGGGGGAGTGGGAGGGAATGGGGAAGTTCTAGAAGGGAGATCTGGAAAGGGGGAAACATTTGAAATGTAAATAAAGTATGAAAAAATATATGTATTACTTTATGTGTTTATGGGTGTTTTGCTTGCATGTGTTTGAGTATCATGTGCATGCAGTGCCCACAGAGAACAGAAGAGGGCGGCAGAACTGGAATAGCCTATGAGCATCATGTAGGTGCTAGAAATGGAACTTCTGCTTTTAAGCTTGACTTGTTTTTGTTCTTTATCACCAGTTTTCATGTAATATTGATAAGTTACAGGAAATGTATATATTTATTTCATATTTATTATTACAAGAGTCCTATGACCTCTCAAACAACTAAGATAGTGTGCCTGAATATTTTCTTCTTTCAACATTTTTATTTCACATATGTGGTAATTTTCATACTTTGTACTCCTGATGTATGTTGCATACTGTCAAATAGTTCTTAAGTTTGCTTCTATTGCTAGCTAGGTAGCATGTAATATAGTCCAGATATGTAAAAACCAAACAAACAAACAAAACCAAAATTAAAACAACAGCAACAAAAGTATTTTAAAAACAGTAACAAGGCAAAAACAAAACAAAACAAAACAAAAAACACATTCAACATTGGCAAAGATCCACAAATGTTATGTAAATGAAATAAAACTATGTGAAAAAACGGTAACTACTAAATAAATGGGAATCTAGAGCACAATGAGATACTATGTCACCATCAGGAGGATAGTCTTTAAAACGCTGACAGTAAGTAATGGGAGTATCTGTTACATATTGCTCATGGCAACATAGGATGATATTAGTATTGTAGAACACTTTTACACAATTTTTCAATAAAAAGAAGTTAGAATTAAAAGTGGAGTTGCTATGTTACTCAGAAACATCATGTCTCTTCATAGACTTAATAACCTGCAAAAGGTCTAATAAATCTTTGCATAGTAATGGTTATCACAACACTATTCTCTTATGAGTCAAAGCTAAAAATAGATGAATGGATAAACAGTAGGTTCTAGATCCATGTAACCAAATGTTATTTAGTCAGAAAAAGAATAGAAAATATAACAGTACATGCTACTTAAAGGAAGTGATGATGACTTTTCTGATACACGTGTTTCAGAAAGTTAAAAAAAATAAAATGCCTTTTAGTGCATATTTCCTGGTGCTTTCACTGTGACAAGACATGTGATAACAGCAGTGTTAAGGAAGGAAGAGTTTGTTTTGGCTCCAGTCAGTCATGGATAGGAAGTCCTAGCAACAGGAGTGTATGTCATTTGTTCTTGGCCCCTCCTCAGGCAGAAGCAAGGAGCAGTGGATGTTGTTGTTCAATTTCTTTTCTCCCTTTACCATGCTAGAGACTTTTGTTTTGGAATAATGTCGCCAATATTTGGGTGAATCCCCACCTCAATAAACCTACTCTATAAAATCATCAGAGAACCAACCAGAGATTTGCTGGTTTCCATGATGATTCTGGAATATCGTCATGCTGAAACTGACATTGAGCCTCCCACTTGGATCTTTGTGCAACTAATATTCTTTCACTAGTTTTCTCATCATACTGTCTACAAAGCTCAGAAGTATGACTAAATGTTTGTTGCAGCTTACACTGTAACAGCATCAAGAAGGAACAGAGGCTGACCTGGGAGCAGAGAGAAGCTAATAGGTGGTGGTGCACTTCCAAAAGAGAACTCAGCCAATCCTTCAAATTCTTCTGAAGATAGGATAATCCTTCAATACTTCCCAGTGAAGCCAATGCATTATTTTTAGATTAATTACTTTATATGATCCCATTACAGATTGTTGTGAGCCACTATGCAGTTGCTGGGAATTGAACTCAGGACTTCTGGAAGAGCAGTCACTGATCTTAAATGCTGAGCCATCTCTCCAGCCCTGAAGGCAACAGATCAAATCATACTGAAGCCTCTACTAGATGCAGGTTGTTTCGGGGGCGGGGTCTAGCTTTGAAGAAGAATGCACACTACACCAAACACAACTTCTTGGTTGTAGAACTCTGCTGTAAATTACCAATATCTGCATCACCATCAATGGAAATGTGTACCTTAGTCATAAAGGGCAGAGTCATATGTGAATACCAATCTGTTCTTTAAATTCCACAAGGCAGAATCTGTTTAGTATCTTTGTATCTCATCCCACTATTTTAAAATAAACTTGAAAATAAAATTTTATTTTGAGAGTTATCACAAAGATCTTTTGCATGAGACCCCACCACTCTCTGAATCTGTGATGAAAATAACCAGTACTCCAATCTTTTTCACCATCTCCATAAATCAAAGTCTTTGAAATTGGTGATGTTCACATTAAAGTTACCAAGCCTACATGGCATAAATTTTAAGGACAGCCCTGGTATCATTCCATCTATCCATAACGTTTAATCAAACTGAATTTATGATCTCATTATCCAACTAAATAGACTAAGTCTAAACAATCTCTCTCCTGGAACTAGAGAGGTTTTGATAAGCTCATTCATGAATTAACTGTTTTTATGCTGTTCTTATTATGAATTTTTTCTCATAAAAGTAGATATTTGTACATATATTCTTGGGGATCCTTTCAGGCTAATGGTGTTGGAACAAAAATTTTAAAAGTGTTTTGGAATATAAAGTTCCTTTAAGACGCTGAATCAATGATTGGAAGATTTTAGAGTAGACGGTTTCAGTCAAGCAATGACATAGTGTAGGCCTAATTTATGCTATTGATCTCTTCTATATATCTAGCTGAAACTATCTTCTATAGGTCTGATAGGAGAATGGGGAAGTGAACAGGACATGAAGTAGAGAAATATTTTTAACATGATCACATCTCAGGCACTAAGACAGATTCATGTTTCGTGATCTTTTACTCAGGAGTCTCTTCATAGACTCTGAACCTAGAAACCTTCCCTAACATGTGTAATGTGCTTATGATATTTTAAATGAAAAAGTCTCCATCCACGCAGGTGTTTCAGCAGTAGGTCCCCAGCTGGTGATACTGTTTGGGAAGAGGAACCGTCTTGCTGGAGGAATCATGTCATAGGGGAAGGCTTTAAGAGTTCTTAGCCTCATTCCATTTCCAGTTTACTCTATTTCAGCAAGTGAATGCAAAAGAGAACTCTCAGATTCACACTTCAGTTGCCTGGTACAATACTCCCTGCCCCCTTACATATACATACAGTTATGGACTCTCAACCTGGAAAAATAAGCAAAAATAAATATTTTTTGAGTCAATTCGAATTATGCTGTTTTACCACAGCCACAGAAGAGTAACTAATACTTTGGGTAACTTTACACCACTGTTCCTTAAATTTTGAGACTATTTTAATGTGAGTTTTTACTCCTGAGCAAGGAAAACCCACACTTCTATTACATAAAAGACAATCTCTATTCCAATTTAAAGCCCCTGGAGTTTTGTTAAAAGCAGTTCTATGATTACTTGACTAAATAACAGGAGGTTTCCTTAACTTTTTCACAGATGCAAAGTGTTTGGTATGGTTTAATTTTGACTAAAATAATACACAGACCGTGACAGTTTGTGTGGGTGTGCAAGGAAATCTCTTCTGGTACTCACACCGTTTGCTTTTGTGCCCCCAATAGCAACATAGTACAGCTCTCCAAAGGCTTGACTCAGAACTTTATCTATCTCTGTATTGTCCTCAAGAGCACCTTCTGACCCAATGTAACACCAAGGTCTCCTGAGACATTGGCCAAGGAAAACATGCTGAATCTGAGAAACTGTCTGATGAGTGGCTATTGCTTTATTCAGTGTTCAGGAATAAAGACTGAAGGTGATTGGCGATCTCTGTGTGCTGGGGAATGAAACCCGTTTGTTTTGCTGCAGAGCAAGCATTGAAAATTCAACTTCTGGCTGTGTAAGGAAAATAAACAGAGACAAAGGCTTTTTCACTCTCCTAAGCAGTTTATCCAGATCAATATGGGAAAGATTGCTGCTTTACTCTGGCTGATCTGAGCCTTAATTAAGGATTTTGCTCTGTAAGGTTGACACACAAGCCACCTTGGCAAGTACTAGAGTTTTTCTTTTTAAAATAGAGTTAAGACAATATCAGCACTGAAAAATACAATTAAAGATGACCTTTTTTAAATTCATAAAATATTATTTTAAAATGTATTTAAGAATTGTCATTGTCAGCCCAGGAAACAAACATATAGATAGATAGATAGATATAGATATAGATGTAGATATAGATATATAGACACATATGTTGAAAGATGAGTAAAAATATATCTATAATTTTGTTATGCCTTGTTTTTAATAAACTCCTAAAGCAAAGCAAATAAGGCCTATTTTAATTTTGTTGATCATCTATTTTTTTTTTCTTTTTTTCTTGCCACTGCTATGATCAAGACATGAAGATCCTAGTCTAGGCTCAGGTCTTGAACATTTGGTCACCATCTGATGTTGCTATTTTGGGAGGTGATAGAGACATTGAGGAACAGGGCCAAGGTGATGAATGCTCTCTGGCATGTTTTCAAAGTCATCTTAGGTGTTACTGGCATTGTCTTGCCTTCTCTGAGACAATCTTTCACCCCACACTTCTGCTGCTACAATACTCTGCCTTATCTCAGCCCAGAACCACAGACTGACATCTCTAAAACTGTGAGCAAAGTAAGTATTCCCTCTTTTGGAGGATTTGTTTCTCCTAAAGCCATTGTCTGTCAGTGGAATCTGTTCCTCTGTCTGGGCTGCCCTGCCTGGCCTTAGTAGAAGAGGATTGGCCTAGCCTTGCAGAGAATTGATGTGCTAGGGACCTAAGACACAGGGGGTTGGGGGTAGTGTCTCCATCCTCTTAGAGGAGAAAGGGAGGAGAATGGGGGGAAGGAGGAATGGGGCAGATCGAATGGGGGAGTCAGCAACCAGGAAGTAAAGTTAATTAATGGAAAAATACTAGTAAAATGGTTTTATCATGGGAATAACAGTCCTCTCAGTCCTCTGTTTTGGTTGTTTAGAATAAATTATAATATCTAATAATCAAAACACACACACACAAAATTCCAAAACACACAAAAGAAGACATTTCTCTTGCTCTCTTGTTCTTTTGCTCCTGCTCTGCCCTCTTGTCCATCTCCCCCTCTCCATGTGCTCATGGCCAGCCTCTACTCCTCTTCTCTCTCTCTCTCTCTCTCTCTCTCTCTCTCTCTCTCTCTTCTCTCTCTCTCTCTCTCTCTCTCTCTCTCTCTCTCTCTCTCTCTGCCTTTCTCTGCCTCTACTACTCTCTTAACTCCCCTCCCCATGTCCTAAATAAACTCTATTCTATACTAAAAAAGAAAGAAGACTTTTTTTAGAAACCACAAATTTTGACACAGTTTTGAGACAATATTGGTGCCAAACAAACATTTCTCAAAGATATTCAATCATAAAATAAATTTGATTATTTCAAATATTCAACTTGAAAGGGCTAGAGAGATGATTCCATGGGTAAGAGCTTTAATTGTTCCTGTAGAGTATCTGAGCTTTTTCTTAGCACCAACATGAAGGCATACAATTCTCTATTGTAAAGGATAGGCAGCCCTCTTCCAGGCTCTGAAACCCTGCCATGCACTTGGTACAGTAGGCACCCAAGTTTTGTGACTTTCTCAATCTTTCTTGCCCATCATCCATGATATTGCTTGAGCTTAGAAGTTGTGCGGTGGATATATATGTCCAGTCATGCAATTTTTCTTTGCTTTCTGTGAACTTGAAGTAGATATGGATTTCTGGAAATGTCTCCATCTACTGTTAAAACTAGCATCTTTGATGTGGGCTGAAAGCTTAATTTATCTGTGAGCAAAGGATTAATGCTTAGAACAGAGATAGAAATCATACTGGTTTTGGAAAGTGTCAGATGCCTATTGGTTTCTGGAATCCATCTCTCCTTCATGTATTAGTAGTTGGCTAAATTTACAGTACCAGGTATAAGTTCCTTCATATTGAGAAGATTTTAAGTGCAAGTAGTGAACAATTGCTTAACCCCGATATAAAAGTGCAACTGTTGCCTAAAGAAGACCTCTGTGTAATGAAAATTGACATATCAAAACAATGGGGGAAATCGCATACCTTAGATGAAGAACTATTGGCAGGCAATCAATTGCTACTGCAAAGAATCAGTGTTTTCCAGGAATGAGATCCCTGATGTGTTTCTCAAAACCAAGTGATACCCCCTAAACATATACATATGTGAGTAATGATTTCGGTACTCCTTTCAGTCTCTTGAAAAGAATAGGTTTGTTCGTTTGTTTTAATGAGAGGTGAAGACTAAGTTTATCTGTAATTAAAAGGACAAATGTTTTCAAACATGAGATGAGCTAGGACAGTACAAATTGACATGAGAAAGTGGGCCAGTAAAGCACACAAGGCATCAAGCCGATGCAAAGAACAGTAGGAAGCTGAAGAAACTTGGAATAGGAGAGGCAGACTTCCCAAGGGAATAGTACAATTGATATGCAGTGCCAAATAGTCAGCCATGAAAATATACATACTAATAACGTTATAAATCCACAAAGGTTATATTTAAGATATATATAAGAATATGTATGTGTATAAACAAATATAGAGATACATAGCTATAAACATATAATAATAATTATTAAAAAGACATGAATTTGAAGGGGAATGGGGAGGATTATGTGACAGAGTATGGAGGGAGAAGTGGACAAGAAAATATAAAGTCAAAAATTAGATAAAATGAACACAGAAAGGGTCATAAATTTGAGGAGTTTGGAGGCAGGGAAATAGTTGGAAGTAGAATAGATAGGAATGGATGAAGGAAATACAATGCCTTTGTATGAAATTCTCAAAAGACATTTTAATTATACAAAAATACTACATAACTCTAAACCTAAAAGTTTAGGCTTCAATAGATTTCACTCACCACCAAGGCAAATGCTTTTCAGATATATTCTCTAAAACATAGTTTTTCATTGAATGAATCCAGTGGCCTGCTTGAGAAAAATTTCCTGGAAAAAAAATAACACTTGAATGAATCGTTTGGAAATCAAAATGTAAAACCGTTTCTCAGAGTATAACATCCACATGATTAAGAGAAACCAACATTTCTAGAATCCTCTTATTTGGTTTTCATAATTATTGGTACTTGGAATTTTATCTCAGCCTTTACAAAGATTGCATTAGCATAGAATATTGTGTTCTCTGATTTAATATATTCTTTGGAGAGGGAAATATTCACTATCACTGAGAACTAGGGTAGGAAATTATTACCTGCCAGGTGACAGACACTACTTTACCCTGATGAGAAACATATTTTTTAAAAAATGCAAATTACTGAATTTGAGTTGACACTCAAGACTTTTAGAAAAATATGTAAAATTCAAGCTGAATATTCACTATTAAAGTAATTGAGGTATTTGAGTTTTAGCAAATTGCAAATCTTAATCGCATTTTTTGGGGGGTTGGGTTTTTTTGTGACTGCTAACATAGCATTCCATTATGTCAAATCATGTCTCAACATGAACGGTTCAGTAAAATTTGAAGGTTTTTTATGTGAGGAGAAGATAATAACATTAACAAGATACCAGTGATGTCTTTGGAATACTGAGAAGAAATAGAGAAAAGCATTTTCTTAACCATAACAAGGAACGGATAGGTTTTTATCTTTATCTTGAAGATGCTTCACCTCTTAGACCCACAGTATTCCTCAGAATTATTCTGCTATGTATTCCCATCATATCATCCCATATATAAACTAACCCAAAGGTGCTTAGACTTGGAGACAGACAATTCTCCCAAGGTAGCAATAACTAGATTCTATGCCAGGACTTTGTTTCAAATATTCATATAACTTTGCCTCAAAGTTCTCTCCTGAACAAATGTGTTTTCAAAAACTATAAAGGTGCCAGCCCCTGAGTTATGATTAGAAATACCTCAACCTCTTCAGAAACATTTTCTTCTATGAAAAAAAGTAAGAGCATTTTTTTATGTCATTAATTGAATTTGTTCATAATGTTACTACTCCTACCCAAATTAAATGACCTAACTTATTTGTATGGGCTGTGTGTTCTTGTGAAACCCTTTCCCTGTACGTTCTTTGTGCAGGAACACCATCACTGCCTCTGCTATTTTCTGCACAATGCTATAGTCTTCCCCTGTGCCCGTGTTTGAGTGGGAAGTGGGACTTTAATACACACTAGTCCTCATTTCTGACACATGGGACTGAATCAATCTTCAGCCTTCTCACCCAAATGTGAATGGCAGCTTTGCAGAATGAAGGCAAAATGCACTTTTTTTTCGGATAACTTTCCTAATTTGCTACCAATCATATCACTTTCATATTTTTCATTTAAATAGTTTATTTTCTTTTTAGAGAATTCCTTAATTACTTTACTATTAATTTATTCATCTCCCATGTGCTGTGTTAAATAAGGTGTTTGCCATCATTGGAATATAAATTTTCTAGGGTGGAGTGCCTGCCACAATGTTACCCTTCTGATCTCTGTGCGTAACACTGTACAAGGTACAGGAACACATAAGCACATGTATAATTTGTAGTTATATTTCTATTGCTGTGACAAAACTCTATGAATAAGGGAACTCATAGAAGGAGTAGTTTATTTAGGCTTGCACTGTCAAAGAAATCAGAGTCAATAGAAGTCCATCCTGGAGGAGAACCATGGGAACAAGTGTAGGCATGGAAGCAGGCACAGGAAGCTTGGGGTTATCCCTTAAATCACAAACATGAGCAGAGGAAGATAACAATACTTTTGTCTTAAAAAGGTAGCTGTGGCTGATGGATAACACTGCATCAGTGTTCAACCATGTGGACATGGTTGTGTGATTTTGCTTAAGAGCTGTCATGACCCTAAGATCACATGCTGGTGAAGCTCCATCTGATACTGGAAATTCTGAAGGGGTTAAACTTTGGAGGAGTTTAAAGAGGAAACAGGCCTGTAACAGCACCATGCAACACAGCAGCTCTTCTTTATATGAAGCTGCTTATTTATCAGCACAGCATGGTGGATGTCAGTGCAAGAAGATCTAAGTCCTCGTGACCCAGCCCAAGCAGTTATACACCAACATTCTGCAATGTGTGATTAGTCACCTAAACAGCAATGACCCATGGGTGCAGTTGCCCCCTATGATAACCATAACTTGGTCAACTAGAGAAACATAGAGTCTTCTGGTAAAAGAATCTCAATACAATTATATTTGGTTGACCTATGTGCATGTCCATGGAGATTAAATTAATTGATAAGAGAATACTCATCCCATAATAGTAGCAGTAAGTTCTAGACAAGGGTTCCAGAAATATAACAGTGTAAGCATCGGGATATTAATCAAAACACAAGCAAGCATTCAATGAACCAGCCGAACATGCATGCATTCATTTCACTCTGCTCATAACTATGGGTTGGATACAACTGTTTGAAGTTCCTGCCTCGACATCTCCATAATGGTAGACTATTACCTGGAACTGTAAACTGAAGTAAAGCACTTGCTCCATTAATTGCTTTTGTCAGGCTTCTCTATCACAGAAATGGAATGAAATAAGTGTATAACCCAAGAGCCTAGAAGCAAGGGTATAACCTAAGAGGCTGCATACCAGGAGCAGGAATCTGTGGGTATGTCTAGGAAGCTGGCTGTCACAAACACCTTGGCTTATTTCCGGTCCCCCAAAATTTTTTCTTCTCCCTTGTTTTCATCCTTTCTTCTACTACCTCCCTTCTCTCCATAGTCTTGCACCATAAAACTTTTACTCTTGGTGATGGACAGCCCTGAACCTTTCTCATGTCTTAATAGTCCTCAGCTTTTAGGATCCTCTCGCTCTTAAAATGCAAAGGTTTTCTCCACGGTTTCTGTGGAGCCTGTCTCCACAGAAAACCAGCCTGACTCTGTGCATCTCCCCTTTCTCTCCCTCTGTCTATCTTTTTTCTAACTAGCTATTACCTCACTTTTTTCAGCCAAGCAACTTCACATGTAGATTTTAATTAAATTTAATTGAGAAAAATAATGGTTTAAGAGTATAAAATCCCTTAGCAACATGAAACAAAATTTTTCAGATGTGCACATTCTAATTGTTAGTCTATAGACTTTATTTTCTCGAATAAAACATTTTGTTCCATCTACATTTCCTGATCTCTAGCTATTATTAAATACTCGCTCCTAAGCCGAACATTCTTCTTCTCCACCAGTTTTCTCAAAGGGTGAGACAGCTTATTTTAGGCAAGTTTAAAATTCATGTATGCTGAGTTCTAGACAAAACACTAACCTTTTGGTGTTTGGCCTTAACTTTGTCAAACATAACTTCCTGCCTGAAAAAAAAGTTCTAAATGTTAATTAAAAACACGCAAAGAGTCTTAGTCAAAAAATAGTCCTGAACTTAGACCTGTTCTCGCCTACAAAATGATGAGTTACAGTAAGAAGCATATGGATTAAATGTCTCTGCAAACTTAATGTGAATTTAAAAAATAGTCAGTGTTTTGAAAACATATCTGCATTTTGATGAATTAACTAGTGAAAGCCCAAGCGTAGTACAATATGAATTGAAGTTAGTTCAATTGAAGTTAGTCTTTGCCTTCTTACAATAACAACTATATTACTATAAAACACTGCCTGTTCTGAAATTCACTGTGTAGCTCAAAGTAGCCTTGGACTCATGTGCTTCCAACTTTAACCTCAGAGATACTGACATTACTAATATGTACTATCACAGCCAGATTAATGTCCATTTTCTGTAGGTTCACAGGATTACACGTTTAACAGGAGTGAAATAAACCATATAGTCAATTGGCATTGTTTTTATTAGAAACAGTTACTGGATGCTTTCCTTGTACCAGTTTATAAATAAATATAAATCCTAGTTTATTAGTCATAGAAATTGCAGAGATGATTGAAGTACAGAGCTTTTAGTTTCCTATGGGAACATGGTTTCATAGAACACAATGATCTTCCTTAATTTGTATTTTATATTCTGCAGTCTTACAGAAAGATGAGGAATTGGTTCAGAATAAAGAATAAATGCAGTTGGATTCAATCTTCCCATATAATTAGTATATTAATATCTGTCTTTATAATATAAAAAAAGAACTTTTTTAGGTATTTATCAAACACACACTGATGTTTATCACACCTTGTGCTCACCAACATATTGTGACATGCATTTGAAGAGTCTCTGGAATAGGGGATAGGCATAAACAATGAAACACTTTTATAATTCCTTGTGAAAACCAGACAATAGATATAGATTATGTTTTTACTACATGTAACTACTTTATATAATAAGATGTAGTAGGTTTTATATGAATATGAGAATTAAGAGAGTTTTAAATAAAAATAATCAGCAGTTTCGTGAAAGAAAAAAATATAGCAAACAAATTCCTCCGTAGCTCAATATAATTTGACTACACACTCATTATTCTTCTGAAACGAACCATTTTTGCTCTGTACTGATGGGTAAGTCCTCTGTGAGTAAATATCATTATCCCTAAGCATGCTCAGGAGATATTAGAGATCAATATGAATTCATTTTTGTCTCATGGTGAGAAATACTGGTTATAATCAGTGACTGCAAGCCAGCATAGGATGGAGAGGTCACCTATCTGTCTCCTTCTCTCATACACATACACTTAAATTTCAAATCCCCTTCATGCTTTTGACAGGTTCACTAAAGAGTCCTGAATTATTTACACTGGACCTAATGCAAATGGTTTGCATTTAGCAAGTGAGCCCAAATCCTTTTTACTAAGAAACTTAGCTTTAACAGGCCAGAGCAGCACAGGATTAGTGAATCTCAGCAGAGGTGTAAAAATTAATCTCACTCAAGGTATTATTATGAGCATATGTACTGCAGGGATAAGAAATGAATTCATGATAGTTAATTCTTCCATGACTATGTTAAATTCCTCTTTTCAATACTCATCCCAAATTCTGGCTTCCTTCTCTTTTCTTTTAACCCTTTGACTTGTTTCTTTTTTGCTAATGGCTACTGTTAGTGAGGGACAGGATGGTCACTATGAAACTGGACTAGCCTCCACTGGGTGTCTTTCTGAATCTTCTACTAGAGACTATGCACTCAATTCTTGAACCTCAAATCACTTCTTCTCCTGAAAATCCTTGTCTCCCACTCCATAACTTATTTTCAAATTCTCCAGCATCACCTTGAAATTTATGCAAAATCTTGGAACCCAAAGGTTCTTTCTTTGAAAATGTCATGATGCCACTTCTACTTGTCAACAACTGGCTACGTTATTCAGTCTTAAATCCCTCATAAGCTAACACTCCTGGAGTATTATAATGGACATGGCCTTAGACTAATGTAAGGAAATGTCACAGGTCCTAGAGGTGTGAGTGGTGGCAAATTGTAGAAGTTATTTGTTTATAATCTTTGCAGTGAAATTAATTTGGATGGATTGTCAGTGAGAATCGAAAGGTTTCAAGTTCTGATTTACATTTTGGTTGCCTTTGTTTTCTAAATATAATTCTTATTTATATAATATATAATATTTATATAATAGAATAGAATCTACTCTGAGTCCATGCTATCCTTTTCCCAAAGGGTGATCTTGAGATTTATATCTCTTACCTAGCATTCTAATCTTCCTCAAAATATACCATATTTCACGTTAGGAAGGGGGAAAAAACAAATGAAAATTGTAGATTTTTGTTTTTTATAAAGAAAAAAACTCTTTGTAAAGACGCCTTTACTATAATGACTGTACTCATAAAAGAATGATGACTTGAGACTTTATACTATTATTTTAAACATGCTCATTTTACCTTTTATGCTAATTAAACAGATATTTTCATCTTTTTATAGCTACTTCAAAACTAAAATTACAAAAGTAAATCATAACCACTATTGTTCAATATGGAAATCATTTGCCTTTCACTGTAATTTCTTCAGTATTTTAAAGCTATTCTAAGTGCCCTGTCAAGTTGTATTCCAAGTTATAAATCATTGCTGATGAACATTAGTAATGCTAAATTCTAAAAGAAAAATTGTAAATGAATATTTGCATTCTTTTTGATAAATATTTATGTGTGTGTTTGCATATATACTTGAGACTGTGTGTTTGTGCATGAATGTATGCATGCATGCTTGTATATACCCATGTGTACCTGTGAATGTGCATCTAGTGGCCAGAGGCGGATGTTGGGTGTCTTTCTCTATCCTTTCTACTTTATCCTTTTGTGTCAGTGTCTCTCACTGAGACTAGAACTAGACATGCTGGTAGAAAACCCAGGTGATTCTTCTATTTTTGCCCCCGCTTCCCTTAAGTCTTGGTTTATGGGTAAAAATGCAGCTATGGCCCATTTCCCAGATGGGTGATGGGGATCCAAACCCAAGCTCACATAGTTGGGAAGCAGGTACTTTTGCCCACTGAATCAACTCTCTTGTCTCCATAAAGGAAATTTGAAATAAATTCTACACATGATGCTAGCATTTTGTTTATACCTCAGAACAGTTGTCAAGAACCACTTGTTTATCTTTATCAGCTAATAGTGAGTAAGGAGAGAAAGCACAATCCTGCAACTTCTTTAAATGTAGGGGCCAGATCTTCAGTTTTCATCATTAAAACTAAACAAAACCAAAAATTAACAGGACACAAAAACAACAGCAATCGTGCCGTTTGTACATCCATACACTTCACTCAAATAGCTCACAAGTCTTCATTAAAGTCTTATATCAGATTCAGACTTAATTTGCATACCACTTAAAGCTTATAAAGACAAATCGGTTGTCCTGAATATTTGTGATCAAATGGATTCTCATCTTCAGTTATTGGTATATCAGAATATCTGAACTTGTCTAACAATAAATAAGGGAAAAACCTTAGGGCCAAGAATAAGTGAAGAGCATGTTTAAGACTGTTCTCATATGACTCCTGGTTTGCTTTGGTTTGATACCCTTTTCCATCCAATGTCCCGGGATTAACTCCAAATTCTCTTACTGTTCTCTCCCTTGCTAGATATTTTAGTTGCACTATGCTTTATTGTATTTATCTCTAAATTTTAGATGATTAAAACAATTCTTAATAATTATATCATATGATATCATGCTCTGTACAAACTTGTTAGAGTATTTTATTTTATCTTGCTCTTTGGAGATTCATGTATTGTCTTGTCTCTAGGTTACAATTACATTTTCAACATTTGTGAAGGGAGATGTATACTGTAATAAATCATTTCATCTATCTCCTACATACACAACAGCCTGCAAAATGAGTTTGGATTGTTTACTGGTAACACAGCTTAATATATGCTTTATCCAGGTAAACTTGAGCATCGTTTAAATGTGCAAATTTCATTTTCCAAATAATACACAAGAAATTACTTAGCAAAACAACTATTTTCCTAGTCTTAATGATGGGGAACATTTGAAGAGACAATATCTTTGTTCTAAAACCAGTTCTTCTGCACTATTGTCAGCTATGTACCAAGGTAGGAGTGATCACACATAGCAGTAAGGCTCTGCAACAAACATCCCAAATAAGAAAGACATCACGGAACCAATGAAGTAATTTAGGGCTTCATTTAGATGAATGTGACTCAGTTCCACCAATCTCTGAATAGCACCAGAGACTGACACATCAACAGACCAAGAGACCAAGGAAAATAGTACTTTTTATGAGCTTGTCTTATGTAGTATATGATGTAATAATATGCAAGCTACAATACAGCGAGTGACTCTGTCATGTAGTTGGTGCCTAAAACATATGATGTTTTTGTAACTATAGTGTGTAGTTGTAGTAACCAATAGTAGCAGTAAGAGTGAAAACTCAGAATCCCTCTAAGTCACATGCTTTTCTAAGACCTACAAGTCCAGCTAACCGTCCTATGTGGAGGATACTGTTATCTGAACAGAGAGGACATGGACCACTATAGCCTGAACAATTTACTACAAAGTAATGTATACAAGTGGCAAAGGCTTGATCCTAACCCAGACTTCCTCCAGAGCCTTTTGTTTCATCACAGCTTGGTGCTGCACCTCTCATTTGAAAAGTTACCCTGCAAGGGTTATAGGTAAAATCAGATGTTTCTGTTCGAGGTTCTGAAATAGGCAGGAGTCTTGCTGGATAACAAATGCAAACTACCTATGGTGTTTACCAATTGGCTCTTGTCAGAACTCTGGGCCATACAGTGTTGAAATGATTTAAGTGAGATAAATTAGTGTTCATCGCTACTAAATTAATTGAAAAAAAGCTCTAGTATGACTTCATAAACAAAATTGATTTTAGGGATATAAATTGAATAACTTGAACCTGATTAACAGAAAGAGTTAGCAAAAGCATAAATGATTTAAAGAAAAATTTATAGAAAGTAACAAAAATTAATTAAGCCCATTGAAACCTAAAGAATTGATTAAATTAATATAAATTAGTTTTATTAAATTTGAATTTAATTTCATGCTGAAATTTTGATACAATTCAATAGAAAAGGTAAATAATGCTGGTTATATGTTGGTGGAAAATTATTTAATTTTATTTTGTGTGTGTGTGCTTGTGTGTGTGTGTATGTGTCTGAATAGGTATGTATTTGTTTTTTTTATTACACTGCATGTTTGTGTGGTATATGTGCACATGTATATGCAGATGTGTCACTTGTGTGCACATGTGGAAACTAGATAAAGTTTCTTATTCTACCACTATCAGCCATATTCCTTTGTGAAATGATTCTGCACTGAACCTGGAGCCGGTTCATGGCAGAGATACTTCCTAGCATCACTATTCACAGTTTAAGGATGGGGTGAATATGGCCCCACTTGGTTTTTTGTTTTGTTTTGTTTTGTTTCTCATGGTGATGGAATGTGACAATTTGAATTTAGGTCATCAGGGTTATAGAAAAAAATAAAGCCTCAATTTAAATTTTTTGTTAAGGATTCATTGAAACAAAGCCTAAGATATACTGATTGTTGGTCTACCTTAGGGAATTAAATGTCATTCTTAAGCAAGCTCTACTTTCTTATGAAATGAATCAACTTTCTTGGCTTCTAAGAGAGACTGAAGACACCAAAATTGAGATATGGCAGGTATTCTGTGATATGCTTTCATGGAGGACCCAAAAGCATACTTTTCAACTGAAGATAAAGTAGGAAGATTGTGGTTTTTGAAATTTACAATTGGGATATTTTATAAAGTTATATAAAGATCTTTTGAGAAAGCAAAAGTTATTATTTCATTAAATAATACAAATGAGGATGATGGTAATAGACAAGAGAAGTTGCTGTTAGATGGTAACTATGGAGACATCACTCTTTTAACTAATTCACCAGCTGTTTCTACCTAAAATAACCAACAAAGTATAGTTTCCCCATTTCAAAATACGATTTTACTACTCGTCTTCCTTCTCTTAGTAAATCTATATTACAATCAACACTTGTCCTGACTAATGAGCTTAATTTCATCTTCATTTATTTTATGACTGTAATGAATATACATTGCTGACTCTATCAGTGATTATGTTCTGAACCTGACCAGTTCTCTGCTTTTCATGATCACTTTGCCACAAGCCTTCTTTATCTGCTATTTACTCCCCATTTCCTTGTCTTCATTCCCTCAAACATCTTGAAACCCATTTTCTCCAAAAGAATAAGGGCCACCGTGACTCATCAGACCTCAAGTCAGAGCACAGCATCCTTCCTCTTATCTCCATCACCACATCACCCATCTTCACATCTTCAGAGTTAAGCATGTTGTTCCTTAATTCACTTAAAAGGCCCCACATAATCTTGTATTTTGACCTCTACCTCTATCTTTATCAAATTGTTTTACAGGCTTGAATTTCATGTCTTTTTAAGCATGTTGAGTTCATTCCAATTTCAGGGTCTTTAGCCAATCTTCTTTTACCTGGAAAAGTTCTAGTCTCACTGGTGTAAGTTTGATCCTTAACTTTATTTACTTCTGACTTCAAATATTTCCAGCAAAAGAATATTTTATATAAATAAAAGTCAAATAACATCCCCTGCTTAGAACATCAATCTAGTACAGCAAAATTTATCTATTCTCCATTCAGAGATCATTTTAAATTACTCTCATAATACTTTCATAATTTTGTTATTGGCATTTAATATTTTTTAAAAAATATTATCTCCCATTTCAATGCAAGTTTTGGAGACCTGAAATATTAACTTTATATCACATTTGTTGGCATGCTATAAAGAAACTCCTCCACATCATACAGTGAGAATGATATGCACACATATTTAACCATAAGTCAAAACCCTGTACAATATGTACTGTCATTCAAATGTAGATAGGGTGACATGAACAAAATATGAATTGAATCTTCATCCTTAACAAGGTAAAACAACCCAGGGTTATAAGTATAGAGATAGAATATGTAAAACATATAGATAGATAGATAGATAGATAGATAGATAGATAGACAGACAGACAGATAGAAAGATGTCATTGCCTTCTTTACATAGAATATATACTTGAGTTTCATTGTACCACATTTTATCACTTGAACACTGTATATCTTTATGTTATATATTTGATAGTTTCCTTTTCAGAATTTAATGTCAAGCAAAGACAGAAAAAATTTCCAAGAAAACATGAGATATTTAGGGTAAAACAGATTTTGCCTGGGAGGGTTTTGTAAATGGTTTCATTGAGACATGAACCTAGAAGCTCTCTAATAATCCATATATATTTGTGATACCATTAATATGAGTGTTACTATTTGGAAAAGATACTATACCTCCAAATCCATTAGTACAAAGATACAGGTGTGAAGTCACTTCTTTCCCAGGAAAGCCCAATGCATTGTCACAGCCACTTACTGGATCTCCAGTGGCAGGAGTTCTTGGTTGTTCAGTCGGGTTGTAAATCCTTTATAAGCTGATGCATGAAATCCTAAGCACTGCTGCAACTTATTTTAAACTTTATGACTCATTTGAGCCTGTCTCATGGGACATTTTAGCTTCTATTGTCCTTCGCTTGCTAGATAGATTTGCCTCACCCGCCATAGCTGGCAGAAATAACTGATATTATAGCAGGCTTTACACGGGAAATAACTTACTTGAATGTTATTATATTATAAAATAATTTTCAAACACTACTATTAAAAATTTAAAACATATTTTTGAAAATGAATATATGTGAAAATGAAGCCATTTTATATCATATATATTAGAATATGTATTATATTTTTATGCTACTTTTATAAAGCTAGGCAAAACTTAATTGAAGTAAAATTGCTTCTGCCTTTTTTCTCTCCTTGAATTCATCTCAACAGGCTTTTATAATAGCCTGAAGGTTAATGAGTTGCATCCTTGATCCTTATATAGTAGATAAATTTATTTTCTCTCTAATCATCTTAATTGTTGATGTAGCTGAGAAGAATATTTTGAGGAGAATATATACAATCCCTTATTCACATATTCCAAATTTTAAGTTACCAGTTTCTAGAGTAAAAGGTAAAGCCAATCGATATATAAATGACTATATGAGCCAGGCAGTGGTGGTGCATGTCTTTAATCCCAGCACTTGGGAGGCAGAGGCAGGTGGATTTCTGAGTTGGAGGCCGGCCTGGTCTACAAAGTAAGTTCCAAGATAGCCAGGGCTACACAGAGAAACTCTGTCTTAAAACAAACAAACAAACAAACAAAACAAACAAACAAAAGGACTATATGTATGTATATTTTTAAGAGATAAATTTCTAGATGTAGGTAAACAATGAAAGTTAAATCAGGAAGAAATCAACAACTTAAACAAACTCAACAAATAAGGTTTAAATGGTAATAAAAAGCCATCTAGCTCTGTTTTTAAAAAGTCCAAGTTCAGTTGGAATTACTACAGATTTCTGCCAAACTCCCAAAGCACAACTATAACTAATACTGCCCAAATTATTCCAAAAAATAGAAATTGAAGGAAAACCTTCAAATTCATTCTTAGTATTATTTTAATAACACAGCCACATAATGAAGTTACATAAAAAAATAACCAAAACGCAGAACTATATTTCAACTTCCCTGATAATAGGTATAAAATAATTCTCAATTAAAAACTTGCAAATATAATACGGGCATATGGAAAAGATAAAGTACTACAATTTAATTTATGTAGAGATAGTTCAATGTGCCTAAGTAAATCAATGTATTATGTAATATAAATGGATGTGCACACAAAATTTAAATCATTTCTCTTTATGTAAGGATCCTAGAAAATAATAGGACTGGAAGGAACACTGCAAACTAATAAAGGCTGTTTTACATGCCAACTTTCTTTTAAATGTAGGAAAAATCAACAACACTCTCTTACATGAGAAAAACTCAAAGCTAAAATTAGATATGTGGTATGATGTCTCATTTCAATATACTCCTTTTTAAATTATTTTATTTATTACACCCCATATATAGACCCCCTCCATGTCCTCCAGTTCCCCTGCTCTGCCTTCCCCTTCACCTCTGAGAGAACGCCCCCTTGGGCACCTCCCCTCCCAGGTGCATCAATTAGAGAATTAGTTATATCTTTTCCAATGAAGGCCAGACACAACCTGCGGTCCATCTCATGAGGGAACATCAATTCTTGACACAATATCTGATGCTATTTTGTGCTTAGAGGCAGGATCCTAGCATGACTGCCCTCTGGGATGCTTTACAAGCTGACTGAGACAGATGCTCACACCTACAGCTAAGCATTGGACTGAGGTGTGGGACACTGGGAGCTCCCATAGACTAAGCCACCAACCAAGGAGCATACATGGGCTGGTCCAAGATCCTTGGCACATATGTATCAGAGGACTCCCATGTTTAATTTTCTTTTCTTTTTTTTTTTTTTTTTTTTGGTTACTTGGTATACAATTTTTAGGATATTATGAAGATAGTCTGACCCTGGTCACTTTTTAGCATTTTTTCTTACTTATAAATAGAAAGGATACTGATATTTTGTGAGTTAATTTTGTATCCCCCCACTTTAATGAATGTATTGCTTATTCCTAGCAGTTTTATGTAGAACTTTTATATTTTTCTGTGTATAAAAACCTGATCTCAAAGGGGAATAATTGGACTTTAACATTTCCTTAATTAGTTTCCTATTCTTAAGTTATTACTCTTGCTAGTGGCTCAAGTAAATATTGAAAAGCAATCCTTTTTGTGAGGGATTATCTCACAAAAGTTCAATTTACACTACAAAGCTATCATAATCAGAGTAGGGGAAGGGGTACTGTAAATAGCCACTAAAAAGTCTCAGATACCAGGGAAGCAAGAGGCTCCCAAGACCCAACAGGGATGACTTTAGCTGAAATACTCAACAAAGGGAAGATAGAACCAGTAGAGACCATATCCAGTGGTTAGGCATGGCCTGTGGTTAAAGGATGGGGTTACCCACACATCTCAAAAATATTAACCCTGAATTACTCCTGTCTAAAGGAAATGCAAGGACAAAGAGTAGAGCAGAGACTGAAGGAAAGGACTTCTAGAGACTGCCATATCTAGGTATCCATCCCATCTGCAGACTCTAAACCCAGACACTATTGCTGATACTAAGAAGTGCTTGCTGGCAGGAGTCTGGTATAGTTGTCCCCTGCCAGAGCCTGATCAATACAGATATGGATGAACGCAGCCAACAATCAGACTGAACATGGGGATACCAAAGGAAGAGTTAGAGAAATGACTGAAGGAGCTGAAGGGGTTTGCAACCACATAGGAAGAACAACAATATCAAACAACCAAACTCCCCCACCACCGAAGGTTCCAGAGACTGAGCCACCAACCAAAGAGTATACATGGAGAGAACCATGGCTCTAGCTGAATATGTAGCAGAGGACGGAGCTCTGGGAAGAGAGGTCCTTGGTCCTGTGGAGGCTCAATGCCCCAGCATAGGGGAATGCTAAGGAGGTGAGGCATGAGTGGGTGGGTGGATGTGAGAGCACCCTCATAAAGTAGAGGGAGAAGGATGGGACAGGAGGTTTGAGGAGGGGAAACTGGTAAGGGGAATAGCATTTGAAATGTAAATAATTAAAACAATAAAATAAATAAAATCAATAATACCATTTAAAAAAAAACAAAGAAAAAAGTATGTCAGTGGTACAAAATAGAAAACAAAACATGAATAATGCACTTATAACAATCTCCTATTTATTAACATGCCAAAATATCCATTTTAGAAGAGACTGAATCTTCAGCAAATGATACTGGGAAAACTACATGTCCACATGTTGAAGAATGAAATTAGAGTTTATTTTGTTTGATTTTACATTTTTACTGTAGTATTTTATAAAAACCTCAGCATGGAACAGCAAATGTTGAAAATGCTCAAGAAACCACATCAAATGCCTATAAGACAGAGGGACAGAAAAGCTCTATTGGCTCATAAATTGAGGCCAAAGACTGACAAACAGCAAGCTAACCAACAAACAAACAAAACAAAAGAAACAAACAAAAATCTAAATAGTGACAAAGGAAAATAATCAATTGCGTTTGAATATGAATGATAGCCACAGAATGAATGACCTGGCATACATCTGGAAGAGGATTAATATCTAGAATACAGAAAACAATCCAGCAAATAAATGGTCATGCAAAGAAATGACCCAATTTAAAATGGGTTATAAATCTGAACAAGAAGTTCTCAAAAGAAGAAATAAAGAATGTCCAAAAAATATACAAATCATGTTGAACATCCTCAGCAATGAGAAAAATGAAAAATAAAACTAGTTTAAAACCAGTCATAGTGGCTACGGTAAAGACTATAAATAAATTTTAACTAACTAATAAAATGTTTCTGTTCATAAACTATGTAACTATTGTAGAGCATTTAGGTGCTTATTTGATCCATTCAAATTTTCTTTGACACAGTTAAGAGTTTAATGTTTGCTTTTAACTTCTATAATTGATTTTTTCAAGATGCTCAGGTTGATGCATCATGGAAAGAATGCATTGTCATTCAAATTTGGACGTTTCCTATAATTTGTTGTCATTAGAATCAACTTCACAGATTGACGGATGCAACTTTATTGAGGGGATAAACTTTCTGTCTTGATTATTATCTGTCTTTTCATTTATGTCCTTCAGAATCTTCCACATTGCACTAAACACATGTGGAGCTCAGTCATGTGGACAAGACAAATGAGGCATATTGTATGCTTGGGTAAATTTTTTTAGTGGATTACTGTTCCTTAGGAAACTGAATCCAACCTCAGGCTACAAGTGCCTTTGTAGAACCTGGATGTAAGACTGTTTGCTTAGATCCTGGAATAAAAGCACAGGTGGAAATATTAAAGAAATATCTAAGAATTCCGTTAATTAATTGAACATCAGAAACATTGAACTCTTTCTAATATTAAAATTCAGTTTATAAAATTATGTTAATATTTCAAGTCTTTCACAGTATAATTTCTACAATCTTGTCCCCTAAAGTCCTCACAACAAAAAAGAAAAATCTTTCTTCTTTATGGTTTTAAAAACTGTAAGTGTGTGTATATATATATATATATATATATATATATATATATATATTTCAAATTCTTCTCAAGAAATTACCTAGGCTATATTTTTAAGTTATAAGTCAAGAAAGACATTAATAAAATATAATCCATATGCTAATTGTTAAACTTTTATTACTAAAGTGAGTCCAACATGTGTATTCATTATCATTGAACTAAAAATCATCGCTGCAATCCCTTTTAAAAAATACAGCTTATATTTTCTTTTTGTTTTTTTTTGTTCTTTATGTCTTTTTATGCAATAAGATTGCACTGTAGAACTTTCAGTCTGGCCCAAAACTCCCAGCAACTCTCTTGTGTCAGTCTTCCACATGTTTGGCTTCTAGGCTTGCACAACCAACTTGGATGAGCTCATCTTTATATTATTATTTCAAAACTTATTTTTGTCATTTCTTATACAACTCCATAATAACCATAAGGAGTAAGATACCACATACTGCTCAACAAAAACATTGATGATTATTAGAAGTTCAAACTCTTATTTTTTATATGTAATCACTATGTTCCTACTCTCCTTTCTGCTTCTATAACAGGTAAAACGCTGCACTGGATACTTCTTACTCTCACATTCCTGGACATCTTCTTGTTGCCAGATAACACCAGAGTCTTATATACTGTCTCTAATCTGAGGATAACAGGGATCATTATGATTCAAATTTTGTACAGCTAAGATAGCCAGTCACACATGCTAAGTTCCTGGCATCCCCTACCACTTTTTCATCTTGACAAAGGTCATGTCTAAAATGGTTTAAATTGTATTACAATCCTCCCCCCCCAAAAAAAGTGGAAGACGTTTTTGAATAGAAAAAATTTACAGAAAGAGTATGTGAAGAATCTGCACTCTCATAAGGGAGGTGATGCCAGAGACCCAGACAAAAACCATTTGCAATAATTCATAAGATAATATGAATAATTGTATAGATGTAAGGCTATGCTGCTACTAAAAGATTGACATTTCCAACTTTGAATTGCTTAAGAAACATTCAAGAAGGCAGGAGATGTTGATCAGGTTGTAGAATTCTTGCCTATTGTCTACAAGGCTCTAGTTTAGCTTCCCAACATGAGATACATTTAGCATGATGCATACAGTCCTGTAATACCAACATTGACAATACAGGCAAAAGATAAGAAGTTCAAGCACATCCTCAGGCACATAGAAAGTTCAAGACCACCCTGGGATACCCTACTTCCTATCTCAGAAAAAGGGGAAAACATGAAAAAATATTAAAAGGATCCTGTCGATTGATTTGCCACCACAGTTTAAGGCACTGAATGGATTGCAATGGTAGGTCATACTGTTAAAGGGTTAGGGAACTGTTTTAGTTGATATTGCCTTAACATTGGAAATCCAGTATAAAGGTAAAATAGTTAATCATAAAGTCTTTCTCGTTATTGCATTAAATGTGATAAAATTTCATTGAACAAGAAATCAAACTAAGCAAATTATTAAAGAGCAGTAAAGTAATATACGCTGGCCAGAGATAGCTTCTGCTAATCCTTGTATGTTAAGTACTTCAGCAATTCTTCACTGAGTCAGCATGTAATGATGGATTCTGTATTCTACATCTGCTTTTTTCTCACACTTAACATTACTTCCTAATACAATTAATCTATTATAGTCGTACTCTTATAGCCAACATAGCATCCATCCTTTTAAATATGCATTAATTCGTCAAACTAATCATGTACTGTTCAGCATTTAAAATGTTCTCTATTTTTCATTACTACAAAAATGCAACAAATAGCCTTGTAAAATACATAGATTTACAGTGCTATGATTAGTTCTTCAGAAGGCTAGCTCTTACAGTGTTTGTGACAATAATTTTTAATTTTTAATTATAAAAGCAATATAACAAGAGAATGGTACTTAAAAAAACTGGTCATTTTAGCAGAGTGACTATTAATTTTTCACACAATCTTCTAGATTCTGTGTCTTTTCTCATAACTATTCTTTTACATTAAGCCATTTATGGTCTGATTTTAAAATTAAATACTTTCTTACATGCAGTTTGTGTGTTTCTAGAAGTACTTAATTATAACTCTTTTGATTTGCTGGATATCAAACCCTGATCCTTGCAATTTTGAGTAAATGCTCTTGGCCATTGAATTATTATAGTTTGATTATCACTATTCTTTTTATGAACATGTGTATATCATCTATCTCACTATCTCACTCTCTAACTATCCTGTTATCTATCTATCTATCTATCTATCTATCTATCTATCTATCTATCTATCATCTTCATATATCTATCTATCTATCTATCTATCTATCTATCTATCTATCTATCTATCTATTTCCCTATCTATCTATCTATCTATCTATCCATCCATCCATAATATATCTACCTATGATCTATCATCTATGTATTGTGTTTTTATATTTTGTGTGTGTGTGTGTGTGTGTGTGTGCATGTGTGTGTATGGACTTTATCAATCTATTATGGATTATGTTGATAAAAATCAGGTAAGTCAGGTATGGAGGCACTTTCCTTTACCAACTGATCTATCTTGTCAAACCAGTTTAGCACTATTGTTAAGGCATACACTATAGTCACTCATGTTTATGTTCTATTACTGAGATTAGATATTTTGATCTCCTCTCTAGCCTCACTATAAAGAGCTATAAACATTTTCAAATTTTATTATGTTTTATACACACAAACAAACATACCACACACACATATGCATACATAATTCATTCTCTCAAAATTTTACATATGTGTACAATTTACATTTATCATATCAACTATCAACTCTCATTCAAACTCCTCATCACCTCCCCTATGCTAGCCACATCCCTTTTCCAACTTCATGTCATCTTTTCATACTCCATTGAGACAAGTTAGAGCTGCCTTTCTCTTTAAAAGTATAGACTCATGCTACACTTTCTTTTCTGTTGCTACGCTAAAGCACTCTCACCAGAAATCAATAGGGAAAGAAAGAGTACAATGCTAGGTCACAATCCAATGTCCTAGGAATGCAGGACAACAACTCAAAGCAGGAACCTGGAGGTTAGTGATTGTGGATACATGCAACTTATTTACAGGCTTATTTAGCATAAATATAGTATCAGTCACAGTGGTCTGGGTACTCCTGCATGATTTAATAAAATTCCCCTTAGAAAAATATGTCCAGAGGCCAGTATGATCTATTTTGTCAGTTAAAGCCTATCCTCTTTGATGACCTTAGGCTGTGAAAAATTTACAATTAAAACTAAGGCAGGATACCCATTGGAGCATGGCTAACTTAACAGAGGACACTTCCCTGAGGAAAAGTTACTATGCCTACCATACCAGCTTTCAACTGTCAAAGCTCTCAGTTAGGTCTTCATGAGCTCTTCCCTAGTCTATGTCTGAGTTTTGACTGCTTTAATCTGCATAGGTCTTGTGCAGTCAACCATAGCATCTGTGAATTAATGAGTGCAATGATCTTGCCTTGTCTAAAAGACACCTTTCACAACAGTCTTCTACATCTTCTGGCATTTACATCTCTCCTCCCTATCTTTACAGTGTTTATTGAGCCACATGAGGTGAGAATGTCATAAAGAAGCCTCATTTAAGGTTAGTGGTTCCATAGTTATCTGTTCTCTGAACTCGGGCAAGTTGTATTATATTACTTACTATAAATTAATTATTATATTTATTGTAGATCATAGAAAAAAAGAGAAACAAAAAGCCTCTGTGCTGAGAGTATAAAGATTCACTAATCTGTAGCATATTGAAAAGCTTCTGGAAGGCAGTTTTGATATGACATGCATTTTGCCAATTAAGAGTAGAGGGTTCTCTCTTATGGTATGTAATCTCCCCAGTACTAGGATCTTGGCTATGTTTATATTATATCAAGCATAAGTTCTATCTTATGGAATGAACTGTACACCCAGTCAGAAAATGCTTGTGTATACCCTGTCCTAGTTAACTTTAACTCATAATTTGACATAGTCTAAAATCTTGTGAGAATGGAGTTTCAGTGAATGGAGTGCTTAAATGAGATTGTTCTGTGGGTAAGTATGTGGAGAAGTATCTAGATTGCTAATTGTTATAAGTGGTTCCCAGCACACTAGATGGCACTGTCTCCAGAAAAAAAAAAATGTTCCTGTGTTGTGTAATAATGCTAGAAAAGCATGAACCAGTAGTGGACAAGCCATCAGCAGCAGCCCACATGGATTGTGCTTACTTTTTGACTGTGAATGAATTCAACGATGAAATAAAAAAATGTAAAAATCCTTTCCTTTCTTAAGTTAGTTTTTTGTCAGAATGTTTTTCACAGAAACAGAAAGAAACATAGAACATTTCTATTATGCTCATGTCATTAATACACCCATGAATATATCTTGTAAAGTCAGTCATTACTGTGGTTCTTGATTAAAAGTAGCATAAGACTGTTGAGTTTTCTCCCTCATAGACTACCCAGCACATTTCAGCATTGTGAAACTTATCCAGGAGAGAAGAAGCTTTGAGCTCAGTACCAGTTTGAATTTTTCAACTGTTATGACCCAAGAACATAGTATTTTCTGTAATAGCATGTTAACATTTACTATGTTAAAACTCTTAAGCTTCCATCATTCTGTGTTTGATCTTTATTGACTAGTGGTGTCAAAACAGGTATTTATTTACTTGTTTGTTTATTGTTTGTTTATTTATTTTGTGAGCCAAACACAAACATGTCTTTAGACCACATGGGACTGAGGAATGCCCTTTTCCCCCTATTTATTTACTTATTTATTTATTCACTTTACATTCCAATTGTTGCCACCTCCTCCTATTGCATCTCCCCATCCCAGCAATGCCTTTCTTTTTGTTTTTAAGATTTTTTTGGTTGTTTTTTGTATGTGAGTACAATGTCACTTTCTTCAGATACACCAGAAGAGGGCATCAGATCCTATTACACATGGTTGTGAGCCACCATGTGGTTACTGAGAACAGAACTCAGGACCTCGGGAAGAACAGTCAGTGCTCTTAACTTCTGAGTCATCTCTCCAGATCTGGCAATCCCTTTCTAATGCACATAAATGGCAGAAAAATTGCAAATGTCAACACAAGAGCTTACCAAAGAATTCATGTGGTTTTGATTTATTTGTTTATATTAGAACAGAAAGGGATAGCCACAAATCATCTTCTGACCATGTTAAGTAGCTGTATAAACTGTGATGAAGTATTGTAAGAGTGTAGAGAAGGAGAGAACTATGAGAGTAGTTTTTCCTCTCCTATACAAATTATTATTAGTAGAATCCATATCATATAGTTATTTTGAAACTCTTGATTTGGTGAAAGTTTAAGTATAGCAAAAAATTTAAAACTACTGAAGGATTGGGGTGAAAATGTCAGTGAATTTAATCATCTTGACTTCCAAAAATAGTATTAGACTAACAGCCATTGTCCTAGAACATTTGCAGAGAGTCATAGATATGCCTAGAGCATCTTCCATACAGCTCTGGTGAGATACGTAGACACAAAGACACTGTTCTTCAATAAAAGTGCTTCTTTTGTAATTTCTAACCACACAGATGCAACTAACAAGTTATGTTTCCTGGCTGTTCACATCTGCTATGCACAAAAATCCCCCTTCCCTCATTCAAGCTGAAGTGAATTTCTATAGTAAACCTGGGGCTGTTTGTGTTCTACTAATCCTGCCCTCCTGGGAGGGGCTTCAGATAAGGAGTGAGTTACAAATGTGACTTTTTGTGAACCAATCCCCTAATAAATAAAGGAGCCAATCACTAGGAATAGAAACAGGGATTCCTGGTTGGAGAGGGGAAGAGAGAGGGAGGAGGAAAGAGCGGGGTTACCTTTTGGAATGGGGACAACAGATAGGTAAGATGTAGCTACTAGAGTCTTTGGGTATCATGGCAGATCAGCAAGGATTCACCACCAGAGGAAACAGATTTTGATAAAGCTTACAAGATTAGGTTTTATTTGAGATTGAGTTACTATTGTTTCTGAGCTAAGTTTGTGTTGTGTTTTCCTTCATGTGGCAGCTCATCTGGGTTCCAGAGAGAAAGATACAGCAGTAAAGTGTGGTTGTGCCTGATGTGCACCACAGAGGCCATATGGGTATTGAAGCATGGGGCTTGTGTGGTAGTGACCCACCAGTGGGAACCTAGTGAGCGGGGTGGAGAGATCATGGAGCTCTGACTCAGATCTCCATGAGATAAAAGCAGGTCAGATATTGCTCACCAGTGCATGGCTGGCCAGTATGGTGGAGATGAGAGAACCAGGACATAGCACAGCAACATGCTATATACCTTCTTTTAAAATATTTCCCACAACAGGAAATAGTTTTGAACATGTTGGAACAGTAGACAAGTTCTTGAACAGAAGACCACTAGCTCCAGCTCTACAATCTGCAATTAATAAATGGAATCTCATGAAAATGAAAGGCCTCTGTAAAGTGAAGGACACTACCAATAGGACAAAATGGCACCCTACCGATTAGAAAAAGATCTTCACTAACCCTACATCTAACAAGGGCTAATATCCAAAATATATAAAGAACTAAAGAAGTTAAACTCCAAAAAAAACTCAAATAATCCAATTAAAATATGAGGTACAGAGCTAAACAGAGAATTCCAAACAGAGGAATTTCAAATGGCTAAGAATCATTTAAAGAAATGTACTCATCATGGAAATACAAATCAAAACTGTACATTAATCAGAACGGCTAAGATCAAAACCTCAAATAACAGCACATGCTGGCAAGGATGTGGATAATTAGGAAATCCCTCCATTGCTGGCAGGATTGCAAACTTGTACAACCACTCTCAGAATTAATATGGCGCTTCCTCAGAAAACTGGAAATAGTTCTTCCTGAAGACCCAGCTACACAGGTCCTGTGCATATAACCAAAATATGCTTTACATACCATAAGGACTCGTGATGCACTATGCTCATAGCAGCTTTATTCGTAATAACCAGAAACTGGAACAACCCAGATGTGTCTGACCCAAAGAATGTATAGAGAAAATGTGATTAATTTATACAAAGCAATACGATTCAGCTATTAAAAACAAGGACATCATGAATTTTGCAGGTAAATAGGAAATATTATCCTGAATGAGGTAACCCAAACCCCAAAGGACATGCATAGTGTTTACTTTTAAGTGGATATTAGCCATAAAACACAAGACATCCATAATACACTCCACAGACCCAAAGAAGGTAAATAAGAAGGAAGGCCCAAGTGAGGATGTTTGAATATCACTTAGAAGGGGAAACAAAATAGTCATAGGAGGGAGACAGAGGGAGGGAAGGAAGAGGAATTAAGGATGAGAATGGGGGTGCTAGTATCTGGTGTGAGGAGGAACAGCAGAGAAGGCCAAAGGGTCCGTATAATCAATGGAAATGTGCAGCTGGGGAGATGAGGGGTACAGGAAATTTCTAAGACACCCCAGAAACCTGGGATGGAGGATGCTCCCAGGACTCAATGCTGGTGACCTTAGATGAGATGCCTAACAGTGGAGACATGGAACACCAGGAGGCCACCTCCTGTAGCCAGACAAGACCCCCAGTGGAGCTATATAATAAGACACATACCCACAAACCTTTCCATCTGACATTTGTCCTGTGTAAAAGAAATGCAGGGTCAAAGGTGGAGCAGAGACCAAAGTATTAACCAACGAATAACTGCCCAACTTTAGACTCACGGGCAAACACCAATCCCTCACACTATTACTGGTATTCCTTTATGCTTGCAGAAAGGAGCCTAGCATAACTGTCCTCTGAGAGTCTCTACCCAGCAGTTGACTGAAACAGGTGCAGAAAGCCACAGCCAAACATTGGAAGGAGATCAGGAACTCTTATGGAAAAGTTAGATGAAGGATTAAAGTCACTGAAGAGAATAGGAACTCCATAGGAAGACCAACAGAGTCATGTCAGAAACTGAACTACCAACCAAAGAGCATACATGGCCAGGACTGAGGACCATGGTACAGGTAGCAGATGTACAGCTCATCTCTGTGTGTTTCCCCAACAGCTAGATACAGCATGAGCTGTCTGTGAAGCTGTAACCTGAATGAGGAATCCCTTTCTCAAAAGGGCTGCATTTTCTGGCCTCAGTGAGAGAGGATGCCCCTTATCCTGCACAGATCTGATGTGCCAGGATCTGGGGATACCCAAAGGGGAGGGTGCAGAAGGGGTTCCATCCTATCAGATGAGAAAAGGGGAGCTGGAGAGATGGACTCTGTGGGGGGTAGGCACTAGGAGGATGCAGTGCTGAGTGTGTAAATAAATTAATTAATTAATCAAAAAAGGGTTTTGAAAGTTAGTATAGGTTTCTCATCTCTATTTTCCTCTATTTTTTCCTGTAGCATTTTTATTCAATGCTAAGTTTTTAAGGAGTACAACATAAATGAGAATATTACAAAAGAAAACCCCTTAAGACCAGTTTTTAAAAAAATAGGACCAGAAACATAAAGATATGATATATTTTCTCATACCTCAGTTCAATCTTTGAAAAAGAAAGTCTATAATTTCAGAAAAGTAAATAACAATCAGCAGCGAAGTAATAAAACAAAACAAAAACAAAAAACACCAAAAAGTGTATAAAGACAAATAAATCATTTTTTAAATTTTTTTTCAGTTAATTTTTCCTCATACATTATATACTGACCACAGTTTCCTCTCCCTTATTTTCTACCAGTCCCTCCCCACCCTGCTTCCTCTCCTATCTACTCCTCTACTCATTTATTTTCAGAAAAGGGTGGGCACCTCAGGATGTTCACCAAACATGGAATATCAAGTTGTAGTAGGACTATGCATCTCTTCTAGTACTAAGGCTGGAGGCAAGCTACTCGGAAGAAGATGGTTCTGAAAAATAGCTAAAGGAGTCAGAGACATCTTCCAATCTTTCTGTTAAGAGTTCTCCAAGAAGACCAAGCTACATAAATGTAACAGGTGTGTATAGGGTATAGGTCAGACCCATGCAGGCTCCCTGGTTGTTGGTACAGTCTGAAGCCTTATGAACCCAAACCTTGTCTGTGAGTTTTCTTGCGGCACCCCTGACCTCTCTGGTTCCTACAATCTTTCCTCCTCCTCATCTACAGCAGGATTGCCCTAGCTCTGCCTAATGTTTGGCTGTGGGTCTCTGCATCTGTTTCCATCAGTTGCTGGATGTAGTCCCTTTGGTGTTATTGGGATAGGCATGAAAAAACATACCCTGCAATAATGAACTAAGGACAAAAGAAGCCAGTAAGTCATATAGAAAATGTAAATAAATATAAATAAAATATAAAAAGCGACAAGTAAGATCCTATTAGTGTAAGCATTTTACAAATAAATGTATTAACCTCTGCCCCAAGCAAACATCAGAGATAGGAACAACAGATAAAATCACAATAACTTTCTGTGTGTCATCTATAAAAATCATGTTAGAACCAATGATAGAACAGTTTGAAAGTGTAAAATACTGTAGTTCTTGCAAATAAACTAAGTATAAAATAGAGTCAGTGAAGAAAGTCATTACCTATTAATAGAAGTTTCAATATGAGCAGAAAATATAAAACTTAAGACGCTTACAGACCTAATAATAAGCAGTAAACACTTGGAACAAAACTTACAGAATGCATAGATAGACACTATGCTAATAATTAGAGATTTTAATATCTTGTTCTGAATAATGTATAGAAGCACTAGACAGATGGCAAGATAAAAGGGGGCCTTAAGCAAAGTGGTAAGCCATAGAGATTAGGAGGCAGTTGACAACCCTTCCACACAGTCCAAAGTTACTGTGTCATTCTACTTGTGTACCTGTGACACTTTACAGGTATACTATCAATTAGACCACAACCTATACTCAGTAGAATTCAAGAAATAAGTGTTACATAAGTAATGTCCTCTGACAAACACAGGGTAAATTTATATATCAATAACAGAAAGTTGGAAAATTTTATCAAATGGTACAAACTAAACAACTTGCATTTCAACAGTCAGTGAATCAATGAAAAATTGACATAAATTGGAAAAAGCTTCAAAATGAATAAAAATGAAATCACAACTGACAAAAATATATGTGGGATAAAGCCAATGGTGTTTTAAATATGAATTTATAACAAGAAATGGTTATATTATATTAATTAAACATATGATACAGGGATAGCAGTATGTATTATACAGTGGTATGTGGTAAACATTTGAAGAACTATTGGCAAATCTATTTAAATTTCTACAAAATTTGAAGCTTTGAGAGTATTCTCCAAATTTAGTTTATTGAGAGCAATAGAACTTGCTACTGAAGCTATAAATAACTTATCCAAGAAAATACAATATTGCATGCTTAGAGCACTGAAAACAAAGAAATTTGACAAAGTATTATCAACTGAATTTAGCAACATAGTAAATACTTCATCTTATAACAAGCAGAAATCATCTAGAGTCTGCAACAATGATCAACATATGAAAATTTATCTGTGCAATCATCATTTTTTAAAATAGTTATAAACAATTACATGTTTCAGAAAAGTATTTGATAAAAGTTATTCCCCATAATGATAAAAATCACTTTACAAATTACTAAGAGAAAGATAGCACATACTCACATACCATAAAGTCATCTATGTGGAAAACTGCGTGGGAGACAGGCAAAGTTAATAAATAAATTCATCAATGTAATAGGATCCTCAGTCACACATAAAAATCAGATATATTTCTATATGCTGACATAAAAAAACATTTTAGAGGAAATTTTAAGAACATTTCTATTTATAATATCATTAAGAATAAAATACTCAGATGTAGCTTTAACTTTTGTTATATAATTTATAATGTTTGTAGTGCTAAGGACTGAATCCAGGGCCTTGTCTAATGATTTGTGACACTAGGCCTTAGAAGAAATGAGGAAATGTCAACTCATCCCAGACATGTAATCAACATAAGACCAAAGTAAGTATATCATCAAAGTCCAATCGATGAACCAGTTGAGATTTACTAAGGTTGTGACAGGCTTTGGAGTGTGGGGTCTTAGAGGACTGCATATGATTCAAAAACAGCAACCTCACTCAACGCCCAACCAACGTAGGTAATAGCTCACAAAAGCTGGAAACCTCATGTTCACTACACATCTTAACGTTTTGGAGATCTCTTCCAGGGAGCTCAGTTGGTCTTACCTCTTCAGAGCAGCTAAGCTTTTTTGAGAGTGTCTATGAGCTGCCCTTGCTACATCTGGACAATATCCTACATCATCTGTTCAGTTTCAGGAATTTTCTAAAGCCTTTCAGTGATTTACTTTTTGAGATTTACCAGATTCTCTGTAGAATGGACAGTTGACCTTTTGTTTAGAACAGAATAATTGGCCGGATCTAGGATGAGGAAAAAACTAGAGAAATGAATGGTTAGAATATACTTACATAGTGAAATGATATAAATATATAATTTTTATCACAATGCTACGATTATATAACCCAATTGTACTTTTTAGTTAAAAATAGCTAAATAAGTCAATTTTTGTTATATATAATTTTCTCCAAATTTGGTGGTAATAGCCACAAACCAAACAATCAATTTCCTCCTTAAAGAAGAGGATATTCACCGTGGAATAATTGAGGGTGTCTTCTTTCTTAAGTGTGATAGAAGCGTCTCTGGAATTGCAGAGCTTGCTCCTTTAGAAGATAGAATGATGATTATAGGCACAAGTTATAATGAGATTGATAATGATAATAGGACTGAAAAACTATATGCAAATAGTGGGAGCAGAACTCGACTTTGGGCTCTGGATCCAATGTATGAAAGACTTGAATTGTTCCTAGACTAGCCCTTAGGATTTTTCTCTATCCAGACAGTGAGATTGCTTAAGAATTTTAAAAAAAAGGGGGGGGGGGAACTCTGAAGCAGAAATATAAGATTCTTAAGAAACAAAAGCAGAGTTATCAAATATCTGTATGGAGGAGTAGCATCATAACAGGGAATTGAATCTGAATCTGTGTGTTTGTAGATCCACTGAAATACAGTCCACTAGAAAGGAGTAATATTTCTAAATCAAATAGAAAATACCTACAGAATGACACTTGCTTCTAAAGTAGGGCACTGCATTAGAGGCAATGTGGCCATAGATTCTCCCATGACTATTGAAGCTTTCACTTACCTGTGACTCTTACTCTGTCCCAGCTATTTCAGGAACTTCCTCTAACCAAACTTTCATTGTTTTTTACATTGACACAGTAAAACCCAGCTTGATTATGTATCAGTTCTACAGTCAGAGCACCCCAAGGCTAGTCTTTATTTCAAAAAGCGATTTCTTCCTCAGAGATTAAAACCATTCTTACACAAACACTCTGGATGTCATACTGTGGTATGTGGAGTGAAAGGATCTTCATGTTTTTAATTGTATAGAGCAACTAAACGTTAGTGTGAATCTAATAAAGCCGACATAAGAAACACTTTATTATTTTTATACTATTCTTTTCAAAACTTGATATTTCAGGTAAATACCTTAATCATAGAGAGAAAGAATAAATTTTGAATATCTGGTTTGTGTCATGAACATTCACATATGTCAACTTTATTTGACCTGATTTTTCCTAGCTCTTCATTCTTGTGGTGTGTGAAATTGACAGTATGTCCAGGTTAAAGAGGAATACCATTCAATCAAGACAACAAAAGAATGAGTTAGGATAAGATTGAATCATCTGTTAATTCTCATTTTTGTATTTATTATGTTCATTAATATATGTACAGTTAACACTCATACCTGGAAAAAATATTACTATATGTTTAGTACCTAACTTTGCTTAGCATGAAACAAAAACATTCAAGATATCTTAACTGAATACATGTATATTTAATTACTTAAAGACAGCCTTTTAATTTCCTTTTACTTTTTTAATTGCAAAACCATATCTAACTTCCTGAAAATAATTTTTAATATGCTTATTGGTTTTCTATGGTATTTAACAATGTAGAGGATTTAGCAAAGGGATGGTAATCCCAAATTTTATTGCCAAAACTAGGTAAGTATTAAAAGCACTTAAGTTAGTATTTTTTCAGTAAAAAATGGAAAAATGGAATGGAATTATGCCATGGCTTATGGGTCAGCAAGCACATTATGTGTAAAGGTCACCAGTGTGGGAATCTTTAGCATAGACGGGTTGGTTTGGGGCATATTTGCCTGTGTTATACATGGACACAGATAGAAGCTGCTAAAATGTAATTCTGCTGGAGATGATGAATTCTCTATCTACAAACTCTCCAATCCACAGCGATCAGAACTCTAGAATTCCTGTTCCGGTTTCATCCTTCTCATCCATGGCTCATTGTCTGAAGTGTAAAGCAGAAAGAATAATATCAGAAATGGAGAACTAAATCTGTCCTCAAGAGAATGACTCAGAGAATGAATGATCAGAAGAGAGTGGATACAGGGCAGTGTACCAACCTGAGGGCTACCCTACTCTTACTTTGTTTGCTACAACCTCATTCCCTGTCAATCCAAAATAATTTACCATAAAAATCTACAACGGTTTCCAAATTCAATCACCTTATATTCAGAATTTTGTTACTTTGAGCTACTAAAATGTTTCAATAGCTGTAAAGGACCAATTTAAATCATGGTTTTAACTTTGGAAACATTTGAAGATGTGCCTGCAGACTAATACATCAATGAATCACTTCCTGGTCTCTCCCTGTTGTTTACCAAGTAAGAATGCTAGAACACAATGATTTCTCTATGGCCACATAATATTTGCAGGATCTGTGATTTACACTCCCACTTGACACTAACATTTACTTAATTTCCTCCGATAACAGGTTTCATTAATTTTATATTAAAATCTATCAATATAATCACCGTGCTTTGCCAATGGTAGAGACAAAATATAGTGAAATCATAAGAGACTAAAAGACTGTTTTAGTCACATCAGACAAAGTGAAGCTAGCTAATTGTCACTTTGAGGATGATTAAATTATTTTACTAATGGCATTCTAGATGAATGAAGCCAGATTGCCCTGTGTTTAAATGCATTAATGATCTGATTTAATGTTTCCTTGAGATGTCAAAAAAGTAAACAGATGGATATTTAGAAGGGGTACTCAGATGTGAGCATCAGATGGGTGAATTTTAAGCCAGTTTCTGTTTCTTTGTTGTTCTAATCCTTATTCATATTCAGAAAAGGATTTCAAGACGGGAGCAAAATTCAAAGATGTGTAGCAATGCTTATAGAGCATTCTATGTAACCAGCCATGACTCTCTGAAGAAACATCTTACAGAAAAACAATTTACAGAAGTGCCTGTTAACAGAAAGTCAAACTTATAAGAGTGACTTTCTCATTTTTCTTGATATAGAGAGCTTTCATTTAAGAGTACTGTCAAAAAATGTCTGAATTCAAACTTCAGTAAAAGACTTCATGCCCTTCTCATATGTTCTATGAATGATAAAAAGGGAAATCAGAGCCTGATTACATGAGAAGTGGTATCATTTAAAATACTGTGTTTGTCCTTCATCCATTAATTTAAATTACTGATAAAATGCAAGGTTTTTTTCTAAATACAGATGCTGAAGCCCATAAGTGGGAAGGACATACTAACACATATTGCAAAAAAAATTAGGAATGCCACAAGAACAGGAGATGTGTGTGATCTTAATGATATCAGTCTATTTGGAGTGGGATTCAGGAAAGATTCACCCACATTGGGGGTGTTTATTTAAGATGTCAGGAATAGAGTTTGCACATTGTTAACCATATTTGATTATTAAATGCATGCTGATTATTAACTCTGTGAAAATAATACAAATATGCATGTATACATAATAATTGTAATGCATAAATAAATGATTGTCTTTATAACCCAAGAGAAACTTTAGGGGGTATGAACTTCCAAATGGGTGACACAGAAAAAAAGGAGTCATTGAATATGATGAAGTCATAAAATCCTATTACCTCAGTGGGTAAAATGTTACTTTAAGTTTTTTCTTTGAAAGATTATGTTGATCACAAAATTCTTCTACCTTTGTTGCTGAAGGAGAAAATATATCTTAAGGTTTGATTATTAAACTGACTCTTTTCAATAGAAGTTTTATATATTATCTGTCCAAGACTATAGCAGAAGATTCATTATTGCAAATGGCAAAATAGAGAAAATGCATATTATAAAACCATCAAGCTCATTACGATTCTTACAGAATTGAAATTCATCTGGGAAGATGGTGGCAATATTCACATTGGGAACATATTTTTCTGGTGATGGATATCTTATCTGTTATCCTTAGATATGCTAATAAAATTGTAAGTTCATTCAAAGAACATTTTGGGCTTACCTCTAATAATGCGATGAAATTTATAAGATATACATTAGAAAATGAAGAGTAAAATAATAGTATTCTTTTCTACATAATAAGAAAAACAAGACATTTTTTACTATATAGAGAAAATATTTATATTTAAATGAATAATTAGTTTTTATATAACTGCAGATAAGGTGAATGAGTTGGGAAAGATTTCTTTTAATCAAAGCTAAACTTAGTTGGAAATAAGAATAAATAGGACTTGCAAATATTTCATCACATCATATAATTTTATTCATCAAGATTATATGCACAGGTGGAGGACAGCCAAAACCCCCAAGTCCTGAGGAGTTGAAATCTGTAATCAGAAGGTCCATAATTATTCTGCGTAGTCATAGCAACTCAGTATCCAACCGTAGATGAGAAAATAGCATGCCAGTTCTCTGTTGTAAAACGAGTATGTGATCACTCAAGTTATTCACATACATTTAGCTATTTGAATGTTTGCATATGTTTGCATTTGAGTATATATATTTATCAGTAGTATACCTATGTACTCTGATGGTGTTTACTGTTTCTATTACTAGTATCATAATGGAACTTCTTCCTTACACAGTGAATATCCGATGTGCATGTAATTATATTATTTGTTTTCTGAAACTTTTTTCCTGGAAAGCTAGATTAAATCATACAACTCTTTCTTGATACTCAGTCCTTAGGGCTCTGAAGAAAGGAATACACTGTACTATATTACTAATTTAATTTATATGTACATACATATATAGCATAGTTATAACACATTTACCAAAAGTTTTCTATGTAGCTGTAACTTGACATGTATAGTTTGACACTTAAAATTAATTGATTTTTTCATTTAAATGTCAGCTCATGTCCTTAGATCGTTACCATGGGTTGTTTAAGCTGAGAAATGCTTGTTTGGTGACTATTTATTATTCTCTACATGTATGTTCTTAATGATGGACATTCACTGTGTAAGAAGGAAGCTCCATTATGATACTGCTAATAAAAACAGTGAGTACCATCAGAGCATTTGTGGTACAGATACTTATTGACTGCTCTGTTGACATTGAATAGGTGATTATAAATTTCATGGCATTTCTTTATCATAGAAGAAAAGGAGTGATATCATTATGTATATCATGAATGCCAAAAAGTAAGTGAAGGGTTTTCTTCCATTTATTTATTCAGATACTTAATAAGGGACTCACAAGTCTACTTTATCATTCTAGAAGAAAAAAATCATGAGTAAATCATGAGTAAAATGAGGCTGACTGCCAATTTTAGAAAGAATACTCTGGTGAGCAAGATTGATAATAAAATGTGAATGACTGTGTTAATTGTGTGAAGAAAAGGACAGGGCTATATTAGTTTATGTTTATAAATCTCAGCTGTCACCACCAGGTCCCAGAGAGTAGACAGGTAATTTTAAAATGTGAAAGGAGTCAGAAAAAAATGGTCAGAAATGCAACGAGGCAAGGTGGATGATAAACAGTCCCTATCCACAGCCTGTGTCAAGAGGACAAAAGCGTGGCTTTGGCTTTTGGAAGGGAAAGACATTACTCAGCCTCAGCCAAGGTATTGTCTTTCCAGAACACTAGTCACTTTTCATTACTTGTAAAGACTCAGAAATAAATGGGAAATTGTGAACTTTCTTTCTTTTAGACATAGGACAATCAATTATTTTACTTTTGCCTTAGCAATTTAAAACATTTTTATGCCTTATTAGAAAAAATAACTATGCTTGATCCTTATTTCTCTCTGTAAACACAGTGGTATGTCCAAGTAAAAGTTTAACATACAGAAGAAACACAGTGGAAGCTCAGTTTTTCCTGCAATGGATAGTGAAATCTGTTCACTGAAAACAAGATTTTGTGTCCCCAAGGCTTCAGGATCATTGAAGGACATGTCATATGTCTACCTGGAATCAGTATCTCATTAGGTACTTCAGACTGTCTAGAAAATTGAGATACAGCCCACTTTGGCTGCCAATCTTCTTCTATATTTTATACTGTCTTTTGCAGACCAACTGACCCCATTTGAAACATAAAGAGTATAGTAAGTAGAATAGATAAGGCTCTCAGGGAAGAAGACTTGAGCATGGCTAAAGATGTGGTAGATTGATTTCCAATTGCTACAGAGCAAAGGGAGAAGGAAATCAGAGAAGGACAATTATTAATCAGACTGCTAATTTTGATAAGTTGTTCATTATAAATAAATGTAATTTGATTCAGAAAAAACAAGTACATATCATGAAATGTCTTCTTTTTCTTTACACTTCAATAATTAAAGGTATATTTTCAAGTATAAGTCTGATGTGATATTACAGTTTAGGAATATTTAAAGTACAAATATGACATAAATACTACATATTACAGTCATTGATGAAACTAATTTAACTTTTAAACTAGTATGGTAAATAGAAATTTAAAATTTTTTACAGGGAACAAAAAGATATTCAAAACACAGTGTGTCTCAAATGACTCTAATAAAGCCAACAGGGTACAGTGAGTACCATTAGTATTAACACTGACTGTATGAGAAAAGAAAGATTCACTTATTTAAATATTTTGTGCTAAATCCCCAATGATGTACATCTAATGAGAACATGAGCTGTAATATAAATGGAAATCTACTTATTTTAAATATGATGTCATGCAGAAGGAGTCACAGCTTCACAGAAACCTTTTTTCTTAATTTCCCATCTTCGCCTCCCTTCCTAATCTTATATTGATATGTTAACTATTATATTCAGGAAGAACTTTTACTTACTAGGTCTTCTTTCTTCTCTTTCTTTTTGTTGTTGCTGTTGTAGTTTTGTTTTTTGTAATCACCATGTTTTTCATTTCAGTGGAGTACAAACCTGGGACAGAATTTGTTATGAAGATGAGCAGGTCATGCCAAGGTGAATCTTTGCTATGATAGTTGGTACTTCTTTCAATTAAATCCCATTCACCGTTCCCCATCATCCTCTCTTATTTTCTTTCATCTGACCTGGTTCTCATCAATTACTACCATTTAGAATCATCAGAAAGCCTTAGTTGCCTGTGCATTGATTCACTGCATAACTATAAACTTTTGAGGTAGCAATCCTCACTACATAATAGGAATACAAATTGGAAGGAAAGACTAAAAGAGTTATCTCAAAAACACCTGTCATATATATGATGATGTTACTTAAAAATTTCCCAGTCCTGAGAAAACATCCAGAATGCCTTTTCCCTATTTATTCATTCATATGCTTGCTACTTAATATCTTAATATTTGAAACCCTTGCTAAAATTTGTGTGCATTCAGTCTCTGTAGATTTATAACACAGAAAGATTAGGAAGTACTTTGGGATCGCTGTGTGACTAACCATATGCCTTAGGAAAGGAATCATGAGAATACACAGACACTACTGAGGCAACTGAAAATGAAAACCACACATTCCACTTGCAAGTACTTATTGAGATGTCCTAGAAATTCAATTCATGCTTGACATAATTCTAGCAGCCCAAAATGAAGCAAGACATATCTTATTTATATCATATGAGTCTCTCCAGCAGCTTCTTCTAAAAATTCACACATAAAATTTGAAGACTTCCTGTCAGATGAGTTTTTATAATAAATGTCTTATTTTTATGTCTTTAACCTAAAAGTTATAGCACTATAAGGAACCTGGAAGATGTCTGAATATGAAAGTTAATAGCATAATAAATGCTATGCAAAATGATTATAATTCTTCAAGTGCAAAGAAAAAACTTCCTAAGAAATTGTTTTTTCTTGCAAAGGATTGTGTGGAAAGAGATAATTATTTAGGGGTAGAAAAGCAAAATTAAACAAACAAAATCAGAATACCACTGTAGTCTCTGCCACTTAGGGGAGACTTCTCAAGTCTTCTTCCCTGTAAATCGTAAGTAGCGGGGACTACATTCTTTATTTTAATTTACCACTGCCTAATAAAATAGTTTGCCTGTATTTAAATCCAGAAAACTGTAATTAAAAATAATTGCATCCACTTGATAACAATTAGTGGCTCAATGTGCCAGTAACATCTTCACAGAATTTAAAGTCCTAACTACCTCTATCTCTCATAAGAGTTATTGATATATACTTTTTCAATATTCTCCTCCTTTGCTGGTGCCACAGAAAATTGTTCACTTATACTTATTCATCACAAATTAACATGTATTTCCTATTAGTGAAATCCTTTCTTTGCTTTTTCACTCAGCCTAAGCATCTCAAAACTACTTCCTATATCCAGTAGTACCAATTCTTTATTATATTCCTTGAGACTGATGAATTGTATTCTGACGCTTTGAGAAAAAAATGGATATTTTTATTTTGTTTTCTCTTTTGCCTGTTGATGGACACTGGGGTTTTTTCATCCTCTGTGAGTATTGTGAATGAACTTGTTTTAGAAATTTATGTACAAGGTTTTGTGTGAACCCGTTTTCTTTTCACCTGGGTTAAGAATTAGGACTGGAACATCTGATAACTTATGGTAATGTTTTAACTTCTACCAGATTTTTTTTAATTGAAAATAATGGGAGGAAATTCTCTGAAATAATGGGGGAAATGGGCCAAGGCATTATTATGATATTTTGTAAAATCTGATTAACAAGTTGTTCCCAATTTCTTAGCCAAATATGTCATCATGGAGCCTATCATTACACTACTCATAATCAAGGATGAATCTGATGTTCTTACAAAAGCGTTGTGATTCGGAACATCTTTTTTTTGTATAGTCTACATTTTCTGGGTAATGGTCTTTTATTTTTATTTTTGATAATGTGCTGAGTATTTTCTAGTGAATAATAATGTTCTGCTTTTCCTGTTACATCGAGCTGTTCTCATTATGAGGTACAATCACTCTGGCATGTGCAGCTGTGACCAGCTCTGAATCGTCTGTTGAACTCAAGTCTATGACTCTTTAAAAGCAAAATCACAGGCTGGTAAAATATATTCTTATTCATCCTTATGTGAAAAGGTATTTTATTAGGTAAAGGGATTGCTGCCACAGGCAGTGATGCCAGCCTCTAATTTTCTTTTGTAAGATGATTGGGATAAAATTCATCAGATGGTTTTGTTAAAATCAAAAGGGGGAAAAAAGTCACTCATATTCCCCTGCTCTCTTACTCCTTTTTTTTTTTTTTTTTTTTTTTTTTTTTTTTTTTTTTTTTTT